>CBVK0100020935.1:0-35162 GCA_900067695.1 Picea abies
CGCTCTTCCGATCTCACTTAGTTGAATCCATAATCCGTTGTAGTTCATCTTTTGTTACTTCCTTCTTTTGTAAATAACCTATGTACTTTCACATTTCTTCACCTTCATCAAGAGTCCAAGTAGGAATTTATGAGGGCTTATTTGGTGTAGAAGTTCCCTTTTTTGGTGGCATGTTCGCCAATTATCACTGCAAGGTAGGAATTCCTAATTGGCTTAGGCAGAGGTCCTCACAGACAAGTGAGTGTCAGGTGCTATAGATCTTTGATATATGTTCAGGTTCCAACACTAGTACTCGACCCAATATATCAGGGAACTAACTAAGGAGGATTGGCAATGCCCTTAGCCGTACTATCTGACTACCTAGGTACTAGAGAGTTATCTCCCCAAGTGTTGTTCTTGGTGTACTATAGAAATAAAAAGGAAAATGGCTTACTCGATTTCTCTCAGGAGTCTGGTGGTCTCCCGATATACACTAGGTATGTGGGAGCTCAAATCCGTAGTAGATTTTTCTAATTAAAAATCATTTGAAAGGGGCCTTTTGATATACTCTAGGTACATGGAAGAACCACACAATCTCTAGGTTGTAGCACTAACAAGTAATGATAGCTCCCATTTTTAAAGACGTCGGAATACATCTGTACCCAAAAAAACATAAGATTCTCCAAAATTTAAGAGATACTCATTTTATCCCACTTTATTCCGCTTTTTGAATCACCCCAATTGGATATTCTATTCAAAAGATATGCAAATTTTCAAAAAAAACATGCACCTTTTAAAACACTGATTTGGAGATTGTTCTGCTAGTTGAATTTTCTTCTTCTGTAGCTCTGTAATTTCGTCCCTTCTGAGTCTAAAATTTCTACCTCAGGTATCCTTATTTGTATTCTTTCCAACCTTAGAGGTTAGACCAATATTGGATTCTCCCATACAATTTTATCATAATGTTTTGAAGATGTGTTGATTGTTTTCCCTTTCAGGAGAGAAAAATTGTACGGACTGCCATGTGTCACTATCTTCACTTCAGAAATAGAAATTCGTAAAATTACAACTTCATTAGGTACCCTAACCAATGGAATAGGTCTCACTCCATTTGGAGGTATGTAGGTTCAGATATAACAGTTTTCCCAAGAACATTTGTTTTAGACTCAAATCTAGACCAACCAAAAACCCTAATTTACTCGAGGACTAACTTTTAGAGTAAAATTAATCAAGGGATTAAATTTGTACACATGATACTTCACTATTCCTCCTTCTTACTATAAAAATTTAGAACCTTAAACCAAGCCAAAAAAAATTGTTCATGGAAATTACAAGACAACTTGTATCATACTAGTTTTAGGAGTAGTCAAAAACCCTAACCCGAACAAAAACTGTGTCCGAAAATATAACAAAAACATATCTGAAATTTGGACCCACGTTAGCTATTTATGTCTCCTCTACACCATAGAAATTCCATATCCTTAAACCTTCTGGAAAAAATGTTGGAGCGAAAATTCCAAGAAGACTTGTTTTGAAGAAGCCAATCTTGAGGATTGTCTAGCTTTGATACCAAATGTTAGGAACCAAATATCAAAATAGCATAAAAACCTCATAATAAGTACTCAATTCCTTGAAAAATATAGAAATTCATATAATAAGCCTCTTCAAGGGGGAAACCTACTTATACATCATATGAATTCACAATTCCAAGATGATTCCAAATGAAAAGGTCTCCTTGGTATATATAGGAGACTAGGAGGTGCAATTACAACTAATGGACCCAAGCTGACATAAAGAAAATAACAATACTAATGTAATATTCCACAATTAATGGGTAATGTGCCACGAATTAGGGCTTAATAGTGTTTATTTTGAATGAGGTATTTGGGTCAAATCCCCGAACAACTATTATTACTCTTTGATGAGATTGTTGAGCCTCACTCAATGTCCCCACCAGGTTAGGACCATAATCAGGTCAACATCTTACCTTGTTTACCATCCACAGAATGTGGGGAAGTACATGAGGGTTTCCCATTATTTATTCCATCGGGAAAAAAAATATTATGATAGGAAAGGGTCAGGTGATGCTTCCCTAAGATCCCCTCAATGATAATAATATCCTTGACAAAGGATTATCCTATCATCTAGTTGGTTTCCCTTTAATATAATATTATTCCTAAGGAAGGGTTGTTTGTTCCTTCCTCAATATCCCCTCAAAGAGAATACTACACTTGAGGAAGGATAGATCGACCATTCCTTAGTTGCATCTCGAAAAAAATACTATGTTAGTGGAAGGATCGACCAAAATTCCTAGGGTTTTGATTAGTTGATCCTTCACTAGACTTCTCCTTGATAAGAATATGATTCTTGAGGAAAGGTCAACTAACCCTTCATTGGGATACAAATCCATGAGAATTCTATGCTAGAGGAACATTAGACCAACCCTTTTTAATAATTGACCTTGATGGGAATACTATTTTGGAGGAAGGGACGACAGACTCTTCCCTAGTCTTCTAGTTTATGATAATTATATAATAAGAAAAGGATCCACTAACTTCTCCCTGAGAAACCCCTCTATGAAAAATATATAGTAAAGGAAGAGTCAACCAACCCTTTTCTAGTAACCTATCTATGAGAATTATGTGCTATAGAAAGGGTTAGTCGAGGTCTCGTTGGTTAACCCTTCGAGAATTATATAGTTGAGAAATTTTCATCCATACCTTTCCCAAGAGCCCCTTCAAGGATAATATAGTGGTGAAGGAATGGTCATCCAACCATTCCGTAGGTTATCACTCTATAATAATTCTATGTTAGAGTAAGGGTTAGTTGAATCTTCCCTTATAACATCTTATTCTAAGAAAATACTTTGCTATTAGAAGGGTCAAATAAATATTTGCATAGATCTCCTTTAATGAGAATATAGTTGAGAAATTTTCATCCATACCTTTCCCAAGAGCCCCTTCAAGGATAATATAGTGGTGAAGGAATGGCCATCCAACCATTCCCTAGGTTATCACTCTATAATAATTCTAGGTTAGACTAAGTTTTAGTTGAATCTTGCCTTATAACATCTTATTCTAAGAAAATACGTTGTTATTAGAAGGGTCATATAAATATTTTCATGGATCTTGTTTAATAAGAATACTATGTTTAAGGAAGTGTTGATTGACACTTATCCTTGCTTCCTTCCACTTTATTACTATTGTGGAGGAAGGGTTGATACAACGTTGACCAAGATAAGTTGAAGAGGATGATTGACACCACCCCAAGCCAACTTTGATGAGAATAATGTGTTGGATGAAGGGTTAGTTTCAAATTATCGTATTTTTTCATCAATGACAATATAGTTCCAAAGGAAATATTAATAAACCCTTTCAAGGGATCTTCCTCAATGAGAATATTATACAAGAGAATGGTTTCACTAACCCTTATTAGATGAGAATATTATGTTGGAGTAATGGTTGGCCAATACTCACTTTAGATTCCACTTTATGATATATATATAAATGATCCATTTGTGAGATCTTGCTCAATGAGAATACTATGTTGTTTGAAAATCCATGTGAACATTTTTTTTTGGCTCTTTGTGAATGGGAATACTATGTTCAATGAAGGTTCATCCAATATTTAATAGATACCTATTTGAAAATTGTGCTATTTATGAGGAAGGTTTAGATGGCATTTTCTATGGTTACAACTTGATTTTAATACTATGTTTGATGAAAGGTTGATTGAAAATTCCCCTAACCCCCTTTGACAAGAATACAATCCTAGAAGAAGTGTTGATTGACCCTTCCTAGGCTTGGGAAATTATGATAATACTATGTTGGAGGAATTTTTTCTCAACCCTTCTATGGACTCTCCCTAGATGATAATATTATATTAGAAAACAATCTGGTAGACCCTTCTTGAGTCTCACCCCAATGATAGTATTCAACTAGATGAAGAGTTGATCAATCCTTCCCTTGGATGAGAATACCATACTAGAGGATGTGTCAACCATTCCTTCCCTTTACTTAGGGATTATAACCCACTGTCGCATTAAACCCCAACAAAATTACCCCTATGACACTAATTACTACCATCTAATAAAAAAAAATTCTATCCATTTTACAAACCCTCCCAAGAATCTCCAATTTTGTTCCACCTCATCACTACCAACATATCCTTCATACCTCTCCTCTCACATATATTATTGTCACTATAATTGTTATCAAACAACAATCCCATCCATGAACAAGTGACCAAATCACAAAGAGATCTAGTAAATGCTAGACCCTGAATATACAAGATCGCACTCACTAATGAAAGACAAGAAGTAGCTATGACAAATTACTTTATGTGTTATTTCTATTTAATAGATAATTTTCACCTAATTATAAATTCTCCTTGATTACGGTAAGTATTTTCTTCATGATTTTGTTGTTTTCATTACTCTTACGAGTTATTGGTTGACTTGGAGAAGGATCTCAAATTCATATATCCCTAGGTGGTAGGGTTTGATTCAAGGTTTATGAATCAATCAAGGTTTTATAAACCATTTATTTCACATTTACCTTATGAAAATAAGATATTTTAAGTTAGTATTGGTCATTTGCAAATTTTCAAATGTTATGGTTGTATTATTTTGACTCTATTTTCAATATATATTTTGGGGAAAAGGGGTATACTACGAGGTGTTCCTTGAAACAAATGTGTATATATTAACAACTACACAACTAGATATCATCCCAATAAACTTTTAGCACCTCTATAGCTTGGTAAATAAAATCACTAAATTAAGTGGAGATATTTATCATGCCTTATATATAATCAATTGAAAGGAAAACAGTCTCTCTCTCTCTCTCTCTCGTTAGGATTACTCATAGTCTCATGGAAGGAAATGGGGTTGCTAGTTCCCAATGTAGTCTTAAAGTAATATTTGTTATCATACATAGAATTCTAAAATTCAAGATCACTTTTTTAATTATCCATGTAAATTACAATATGTTTTCCCCAATGAAATATAGTGCGTCCTTAGTGTCAATAGATACACTATCTTCCCCCAATATGTTCACATGTATTCTTATAAATATGTTTAAGATCAACCTAGAGAATGGAAATAAAATCATGTTATATTATGTAGATGAAGAGATCAAAATAGAAATGTATATTTTTGGATTCGTGAGCTAACTTATTCAATAAGCTTCATATAATCTATGTGAATGTGTTAAATAAATATAAACCAAACAAGAGAGCTAGAATTAATTAACCAGAAAGTAAAAAATGGAAATCACAAACAATACACAAAGATTTACCCTGGAAACCCTTAACTAGGAAATCCAACAATATTTGAGTAAATACCACTCCTTCGTTGTTTTATTCATTCATTGAATAAAGAGTTGCATGATTAACATTGGTCCACACCTAACACACAATTCATCATCCTACTCCCTTTCTTAGCACAAGAAAAACTCTGCATACAATTAACTTACATATTCATGATCATTACATATATTATCTCATAATATTAACCTCAAAAAGTATTACATAACACCATATTTATAGGAATATACAACATGTAAAACCCTAATTCATGGCACCAAAAATGGGCAAAAATCCAATAATATGATTGGTTGTGACCCTTCGAATATTAGGATTTTTCTATAGGCTTTTAACACTAGTCGAACACCAGTCAACTACTAACTAGTTGACTACCAGTCGGATACAAATCAAGCATCCAATTGATATCCAATCAGTCACCCTATCAACCATCTAGTTTACCTCTATTTATATATTGATCAAATTATCTAGTCGGGTTATCAACCATCTGTTGACCATCAACTCGACTTAACCATCCAATTGATTCATTATGAGGCAATCATCCTCAACTAGCTAGTTGAGTGAATAAGTTTCCACTACAAAGAATATAAATTTCCAACATTCTCCCAATTGTTGTCTTGTTTTTAGAAACAAGAGAATCTAAACTTTTGTTCATTGAACCAGGGTGAAAATTAACAATACCTCTCTACACCAAGAGAACTTCAGTGCACTCATACAATCAGTTAAAGAGTCTTGAATGTTTTCCAAATTATTCTCCTTCTCTAGCAACACTTTCTTGCTTTCCACCATGTCTCTCACAAAATGGAATTGTACATCAATAGGCTTTGTCCTAGAATGGTAATATGGGTTCTTTTCCTAGAAAATTGTGATCTAACTATCATAATTTATCTGCAGTGATTATTTTTTAAACCCAATATTTGAACAAAATATATGCAATAAAAATATTTCCTTGCTGGAATGGGTGGCTTCCATTTATATAGCTTCTATTTTAGACAAGGATACTACCACCTTTCTCTTGCTCATCCATTTCATTACTCCAACGAACATATTAAACATATATCCACTAGTCGACCTTTGCCAATCAACATCATCAACCCAATCAACATAAAAAAATCCATGGCTAGTCACTTCCCTATCAATTTCAGGTTTCCCTAGGTAATATATCACATACTATGTTGTGCCACACAAGTACATAGACACTCTCTTAACAATAATATAGTGCTCTTTCCTAGATGTCCACTTACTCAATGATCCCACTTACTAGAAAATATATGGTCAACTGCATACCATTATATACATCATACAACCAATATATCTAGCTAGGGAACACATTCCATGTCTTTTATTTCTCCCTGTGTCATTGGAAAATCTTCAACAATTAGTTTTACCCCTACGAGAATATGTACCTTGACCAATTTTCACTCCTACATGTTAAAATGTTCTTAGACTATTTCAACATACTTCCTCTAATATAAAAAAAAATTTCTAGTTGTTTGATCTCTCTTAATCTCCATTCCCAAAATGAAGTCACTAGCACCAAGATCCTTCATGTTGAACTTGGAGGATAGTTGCAGATTCACCTCCTTTATAGAATCCATGTTTTTTGCAACAAGCAATATGTCATTGACATACAATCCTACATAGATGAAACAATGATCTTGTTTCTTGGAATACACATAGTGACCAAACTTTCTTCTGACAAATGATAAAATGACGATGTACATGTCAAAACATTTATACCACATCCTTGGTGATTAATTTAGTCTATAAAAATATCACTTCATCTTTCACAACAACTCTTTCTTTCACTTTACTACAAATTCTTTAGGTTGTTTCATGTAGATTTGTTCTTCCAGATCCCCGTGTAGGAAAAATCTATTCACATCCATTTTCCCTATTTCAATATGAAATCCAAATACATTATTACTTTAATGGAATTTAATTTCTCAACAAGAGAGAAAATATCACCAAAGGAGACTCCCTTGACTTGGGAATACTCTTTCACTACTAGTAAAGCTTTGTATTTATGTACTTGAACTATTGTTCTCAACTTCTTTTTGAACACCCACTTGATACAGATGGGTTTTATTCCATTAGGTAGATTGGACAGATCCAATTTGTCACTCTTATGAAAGGATTCCATTTCTTCAACCATGTCCTCCTTTGTAACGACCCTGTCGTTACGACAACAAGCAACATACAACAGGTCACAATATTTTTTTTCCTTTTTTTTAGCGTTGCATTAGGAAATTAAATCTAATGAATCTAAAAAGGAACATGAAAATCATTGGCATAACACATCATATACCACCTTACATCCTAGGTGCAATGCCAATGTCTACTTAAATTTAAGGCGCACGATTAAATCAATCATCGAATTCACCATACATCATTTTCAAGGTACTCTCATGATCTAAATGCCAGACTAACAATTTCACTTATTGATCAATGTGCGCAAGAATCAAATCATGGAAATCATACAACAACATTGCAATGAGAGCATTAGTAACCAAGGCATAAAAAAATACGCGTCAACTTAGTCCATAGCACAAGAAACGTAATGCCTACTCCTCAGGGTAATCCAAGGTGCAAGATAAACAATTTCTAAACCATTATACATGACATAAATACATAAGAGCATGTGTTTCCTTGCATGTTTAAAAGTTGTGTTTCCTCTCTCTCTATATATATAATAATCTATTTTTAAGTCACGGGTTAGTATGATGATTTACTATTTAATAACCTTCTCCACAATATGATCATACTATTATCTTGAAACAATGTTAGATTTTAGAGTATGTATGATTAACTTTATGTTATGGATTAGTTGAGACAACGATTTAATTCCTAAAGTCACAATGCAATTCCAATCAAAACTTGAGTGATTCCTACACTGCCTCTAACATCTTTATGAACCTCTCTACTTTATGAAGTTTTCCACCTTCTACATGAATATTTTTTTGATACATATATTGTGAATGAATCAATAATTTTTTTATTGATAAATGTTTATTTATAAAACTTTCTTTGTATAGGGATGTGACATACCAATATTGAAGTCCTTGTGCAATAATAAACCCTATGTTTTTAAATTAATAAAATTAGAAACAAATTGTGAAATCTCAATGAAAAGAGTTAAAAATTAAGAAAACATGGATTCATTTTCAAGTTAAAACCTTTGGACCACACACACATTAGGGATATTAACGATGGAATTGTAACTAAAACCATACATTCCATTCCAAGGTATGCTAGATGCATTTATGAATAATTTTCGATGAAAACTCGGTACAAAATAGTCTTGGGTGTAATGTACAAAAAACTAGGATATAAATTCAGTAATGTAAAAAAAATGACTTGGGTCTAAACTGCAGCAATAGGAGATTTAGAATAAAATAATTCATGTCTAGAGAAAAGCCCGATCAACATTCCCGACGTTCATAGTCATCAAATTCGGATTTTAAAGTTGGGCTCGGCAAGATTCCGTATCTAAATAACAATTATATAATCAAACAAGATCCGCAAGGTAGGGCACGCAGTTGGGTGTTACAGAGTTAGACTGAGGTCCCTCTATATTTTTTTTAAATATAAACTGAAAAAATCATAAAGGGAACGATGTTTTATCAGACCAAAAACGTGGAGGTACACGCCCAACCATCATGAGTGGGGCCGCAAATTCGTTAAGGTGGGAGGTAATCTCGTTGGGATACCACTGTCAAACGCAGAGGAAAAATAGACCCTCTATAAGCTGAGGACGAGATGGAGGAGAGAATCACAGAGATGACTGTCAAATCGCTGGGAAAGGACTCTCAAGCACCTAATCTATGGAGGATCGAGACATAAATGGCCAAAAACACTGCTACAGTATTAACACTCGTGAGCGTTCGACTGAAATCGGGCAGAAAAACGTTGGCATTAAAAAATTGGAACCGCTGCTACAGGAAGGAATTTCAGGGGCAGTCCACATGATTTGTTCCATACCACCTTCTGGAGGATCAAGAAATCCTTGTCGAAAAGAAAAATGCATACAAGCTTATGGATGAAAACTGGAGGCAAATACGAGGTAGTGAGGTGCGATTTTCTTCATCGTTACTTCCGTAAAGATACAACGCACGAAGGAACCAGAAAAGGCGTACAGTCTGCCTCCAAACTACATCAAAGAAAATACATGAAAGGCCCGATAATCAATTGATATTGATAAGGCATGGGATTTGATGTAAGGTATAAATCATTGGGAGGCAGGGGTGCAGGTTTGATGATCGCAAGAAAGAAAAAACCTTCATCAAGCTTCATTGTCATCTTGGATTAAAGGAAAATCTCCTCAGGTTGGGAAAAATACAAGTTTAACGACATTTCTTGTCCAAGTTCAAGATCGGGTAGCACACCCACCGCGTCACTTAACATTTTGGTTTAAATAGTGGGAAAATCCCCGGTTAGATTGATGCCACTGTCATCAGAACATGGGTTTGGGTTGCGACATAACATTAATAACAGAAAAGTAAAATGAAAAGATAGTTAGGACCAGAAGGTTTCATGAACAGAGAGAATACGCTGCCATAATCATCTCAACTGAGTGAAGAGAAGGATATGAGATATAAAGACCATATCTTCTCTTCTTCTGTGCACCAAAATTTCCCATAATGCAGTCATAGATATCCAAAATTGATAAATTGTGAAGCAAGAAACGCAGAGAGAAAGAATAGAACAGAAAACAGTATATTAGAATGTAAGAAGAAAGTACAATGAGAAGAGTTAATGAAGAAGTTCTGAAGAAGTACTATGCAAAGGGAAATAGCTGAGCTAAATAGGCTCAAGCAAATCAAGAATAGAAAGTATAGCTGGCCAGGACACCTGGCAGTGTACAGTCAGTCTGTTGAGGTTACATTATATTTAACACTCCCTCTTAAACTCAACAGTTACAAACATCAGCACTGATTATGCTTAAGTGATGTCTTTGAAAATCAAAAACCGATTTTCCCAATGGCTTTGTAAAGATATCAGCAAGCTGATCTCGAGAACCACAGAATTGTAGTACAATATCCCCATTATTGACTAGCTCGCATATGAAATGAAAATGAGTGTCAATGTGTTTGTTTTTCTTGTGAAACACATGATTTTTAGATAAAGCAATTGCTGAAGTATTGTCACAGAAAATAGGAGTTGGATCATTTTTTATATGTGACATATCTTGCAATATTCTTCTCAGCCACACAACTTGACAAGAAGTTGAGGTAGCAGCGACATACTTTGCCTCTACAGAAGATATTGAAACAATTGGTTGCTTCTTTGATGCCCATGAGATCATGTTCATGTCCAGTTGAAAAACATGTCCAGATGTGCTTTTCTTGTCATCTAGGTTGCCTGCAAAATCACTGTCTATGTAACCAGAAAGGTGATTACTATCAGATTTAGTGTACCATAAGCCAAAATTGAGAGTTCCTGCAAGATATCTCAGAATTTGTTTCGCCATTTTCCAATGAGAATCTTTGGGGGATTCCATGAATCTGGAAACAAGGCTGGTTGCATACATAATGTCAGGCCTAGTTGTTGTAAGATACACCAAATTGCCTACTAAACTTTTGTACAGGGTAGGGTCCATTGTAGGGCCTTCATCATTCTTGCTCAATTTTGTGCCTAGGGGTATAGGGGTTTCTGCTGGATTGCATTCTTCCATGCGAAATCTTTTGATGATGTTTGTTGCATACTTTTGCTGACAGACAAAAATGTCTTTGGTTGATTGATCAACCTCAATCCCTAAAAAATATTTCATGATGCCAAGATCTGTCATCTCAAACTCAGATTGCATAGCATGTTTAAAATTTGTTAACTCAAGATTTCCAGTATAGATCATGTCATCAACATATAAACATACAATCAAAATTTTACCGTGCTGATCTATTTTGGTGTAAAGAGTTGGCTCATTTTGGCTTCTGCTCAAACCACTTTTGATCAGGTAAGTGTCAATTCTACTGTACCAAGCTTTTGGAGCTTGCTTTAAGCCATACAAGGCTTTCTTCAACCGATATACTTTGGCTGGTTGTTCTTGGACTTCAAATCCAAGTGGTTGATCGACATAAACTTCTTCTTCTAATAAACCATTCATAAATGCTAACTTGACATCCATCTGGTATACTTGCCATTTGTGTTGGGCTGCTATGGCCAATAGAGTCCTTACAGTGTCTAGTCTTTCTACTGGAGCAAATGTTTCACCATAATCAGTACCTGGTTGTTGTGAGAATCCTTTGGCAACAAGTCTTGCCTTGTGTATTTCAATCTACCCTTTTTCATTGAGTTTAGTTTTGTAAACCCACTTGACACCAATACTCTTCTTGTGAGTTGGCAAATCAACAAGATCTCATGTCCTATTCTTCTCAATGGAGTCAATTTATTGGTTCATGGCTTGAACCCAATGTGGCTCCTTAGCTGCTTCCTTAAAATATGTAGGTTGACATGACATTAAAGCAAAAAGGTTGTGTTGTTCAAAGTTATCCAATTGCTGATGGATTTCTCTCAAACTTCAAGTTCTCTGATTTTGTGGTTCAGAGAATGATTCTCTGCTGGAAGTTGAGTTATCCTAAGAATTTTCAGGTTGTCTTTGTACTTGCAATCTTGGAAGAATAGTTTGAGGTACTTGTTGTCCTGAATTTTCTGTGTTTTCAGAACTTGGCAGCAATGGATTTTGAATGTCCATTTGCTGATTTTCTGAATCATTCCAGAATTGATTTTCCAGAAATTTTACATCTCTACTGAGAATTAATTTCTTTGAGATTGGATTGTAAATCTTGTAAGCTTTAGATGTTTCACTATATCTAGTGAAAATACATTTCTCACTTCTGTCATCAATTTTCTCCCTTAATTTAGAAGGTATGTGAGCGTATGTTATGCATCCAAATGCTCTTAGATGCACAACATTGAGCTTTGTCCCACTCCATGCTTCTTGGGGGACTTTCATCTTGAGTTTAGTGGTTGGAGATCTATTCAAAAGATAAACTGAGCATGCTATTTCTTCAGCCCAAAAACTATTTGACAAATTTTTCTCTTTGAGAAGTGTTCTTGCCATATTCATTATTGTCTGATTTTTTCTTTCAGCCACTCCATTCTGTTGTGGAGTATACCTGGTTGTTGTTTGCATGATAATTCCTTGTGATTTGCAAAAATTTGCAAATTCTTTGGAGTTGTATTCTCCTCCTCCATCTAACCCGAGTGCTTTGATATATTTGTCACTCTGTTTTTTAGCTTCTGCCTTGAATTCTTTGAATTTTGCAAAAGTTTCATACTTGTGTCTGAGAAAATAAATCCATATTTTTCTGCTAAAATCATCAATAAATGTTAGAAAGTAAAAACTACCACCTATTGACTCTGTTTGCATTGGTCCACATAGGTCAGTGTGAACAAGTTCAAGATGTTGTTTGGCTTGATTTGATGACTGTGGAAAACTATTTCTCTTATGTTTTCCAAGTATGCAAGACTCACATGGGGGAATTTTCTCTTTAAATATAGGAAGACCTTTGACCATGGAGTTCTTTTGAAGAAGACTTAGACTCTAAAATGGTAGATGTCCAAATCTTGTATGCCAAACCATTGTTTCATTCAGGGTTGATTCACTTTGTGCATATGGTTGAATCAGATTTGCAGTTCTGAGTGTAAGGGGAAACATCCTATTCAGGGTCATATGGATTTCAAAAATCAATTTTCTGCTAGGGTTTTTGTCATATATTTTGCAAGATGCTCCCTCAAAAAGTACCTTATAGCCATGTTCAATGAGCTTTCCTACACTTAGCAAATTATGTTTCAGATCTGCAACATTATAGACATTGTTTATGTCTTTCTTTACATTATGTTTAGTAAGAACAGGAACAATTCCTTTTCCTTGAACTTTGACTAAAGAATCATTTCCAAGTGTAATATCAGATGAGAGTGAAGAATCAATGCATGAAAGTAAATCTTTGTTACCTGTCATGTGATTGCTGCATCCACTATCCAACAACCAGAGATCTTTAGGTTGTTGTTCAGTCTTGTGGCATGAAAGAAACATACCTCCTGAGCTTTCTCTCGTGTGATTTGACACATGTGCTCTGCCTGAGAGTTGATCTGCTTGCTTCTTCCTACATTCAGGTTCATAGTGCCCATACTTTTTGCATTAATAGCATCATATGCTTGATTTCCCATTTGATCTTCTCCCTCTGCCTCTTTGAGGCTGAAAACTCTGATTTTGATTTTGTTGTCTGTGTGCTTGGAAGTGTTGATTCAATTGTTGTTGTCTGTGTCCTCCATTGGAATGAGGATTTGTGTGACTACTCCCTCTTCCTTGGTGATCTTTGGCTCGCCCTCTACCTCTCCCTCTTCTCAAGGAGAATTGCGTTTTGAAAGCATTGGCGATTGACTCATCTGTGAGATGCAGTCTGGTCTCATGTGTCACCAAAGAACCAATTAGTTCATCTGTTGAAAAACATGACAGATCCTTGGATTCAAGGATTGTTGTTACAACCATTTCAAATTTATTTGGTAAACTTCTGAGGATTCTCTCAACAATGTGTTGATCAGTGATGGTTTCACCAGTCAATTTGATCTGGTCCATGATGCCCATGACTCTGGTCATGAACTGATCCACATTTTTGGACTTTGTCATCCTTAGCGTCTCGAATTGCGTCCTCAAGGTCTGTAGTTTAACTGTTTTGACCCTGTCATTTCCTTGGTAGGAAGATTTAAGGATGTCCCAAGCCTGCTTTGAAGTACCAGTGCCAGTGATTTTTGAAAAAATCGAGTCATCCACATAATTTTGAATCCAAAATTTAGCTTTATTTTCTTTGTTTCTCTGCGTTGCCTAAGCAATTTTCTGCTAATTAGTCATGGAAGACAGGTCTGTTGGATCTGGTTCCACATATTCATGATCCACTGGATCCCAACACTCTTGTTCTTGCAAGAAAGATCTCATCCGAAGAGACCAAAACTCATAGTTCTTTTCAAGAAGAATCGGACCCTGAGTTGGTCCTAAATTGCTAGATGTCACCATATTTAAAGAATTTAACAAAACAGAAAAAAAATTCTTACTTACCTCTCTCCTGCGTGTAATTTGCAGTGACTTTGGAACTCTGTGATTCGAGATTTCGCGAGTTTCGACTTCGTAATTTTTGTCTTCGCGATTCTGTCTTCGGGACTTCGTTATACGAGTCCTCCGATCTCTTGTCACTCCAACCTCCGATTGTCAAAACGTCGAAGAGGGCTTAACGGCCTTAGATTGGCCCTTTGTCTCCGAACAATGTGACCACAAGCCTAAAGGTTAAAGCGCTGCTGGATTTTCGCGAATTAGAGAATAACGATGCCTTTGTTGGTTCTCTGTCCCTCAAATCGCTGAAATCCGAAATATCCTGGCGCTAACGCCTTTTCAGGATTTCGCGTTTCGGGACTTCGGCAGTTTTGCTGCGACGATCCTGGGTCCTTCGGACTCCCGGTATGCGAAATGTCGAAATTTCGCCTTTGGACAACTCAACGGTCTAGATCTTCCCGTGATCTGACGATCCAGATCCTTTCGGGATTTCAAGATTCTGGGTTTCGCGACTTCGCGAACCCTGATAGCGAGCTCTTCTGACTCCTTGGTTCCCCAATCTTCGATTTAACAAAATGTTGAATTGGCTTCAAGGATCAATGACTCAAATTATTTCGGACATTCGCGTATCGGTATTTCGCGACTCTTGAGTTCACAATTTCGGGTTTCGGGACTTCCTGTTTCTAGATGTCGAGAACCTCTAGCTTCTCGATGGCCCGATCTCCGAAATGCCAATGGCCCTTTCCTTTCGGGACTATCCCCGAAGGCCTAGATTGTTGCCACACGTCCCCTTAAGATGGAAGGTCCTCGCCGTTTCGCGATTTCGCGACTTGCGACTCGAAATCCTCTGTCAAGTTGAAACCCCTGTAGCCGAGATGTCGACGGTTTCCTCGATATCTGCCACATGTTCGAACGAATGGACGGCTGTGATCTTTTTGGGATTTTGGGACTTTTTCTGTGGAGTATCCCGACCTTTCATCAACAAGACCTCCGATATCCCAAACTCTGAAATGCTGAAATGATGGCACTTGTATCTACTAGCACCTGTCCTCTGAGCTGGACGGCTCACAATCCTCTCAGAATCTTGCAATACGTGATGTCGGGATTTCGTGTATTGGGGTTTTAGAGAGCAGTCTCCTTCACTCGTTCAACTCTCAATCCCCGATTTTGTGATCGGATCAGATCGACGACTCACGATCTATCTCGATCCAATGGTCCAGAATAACTCATGATTTTGTGATTCGTGAATTCTCACGGTAGTCTTCTGACCTTTACACCTTGCAAGTTAGCAAAATGTCGAGATCTCACCATGTGTCTCTTGATGGATGATCCAGATGATTTCAGGATTTCGCGACTTCACAAGTCGAAATTTCTCCTGTGCACTCTAGAGGACTAAACCTTGTGCACTTTCTCACGGATCCAATGGTTGTCGGTCCTCTCTGCAAGATCTAAGGGCTGAAAATCTTTTTCCTTTTCCACGCTCTCCTCGTCCCTTCTGAACTGGATTTCTTCTTCAGATCTTTTCGGAGGACGGATCTTACTACTGTGTCGCCTATTCTTTGCTCCTCTGATGCGATCTTTGTTGTATTTGAAAGAATTTTCTCCTTCGGAAGAAAAGTTCGTGATTCTTTCAAAGATTTGAAAGAATTTCACGGGTTATTTGAAGCTTGGCGTTGTCTGCTGCAATCTTTGACGGATTTGAGAGAATTCCCGTAAATCTTTAAACGATTTTTCCTTCTGCAGGAATCTTTAACGAATTTGAACGAATTCTTCAAGTTCTTCAAATGTTCCTGCATCCTGTAGCTCGTCTTTGTGAACCTTTTACGAATTTGGAAATTTTGCAAGAATATTTATTGTTTCTCCATCTACATTCTTCACTTCCTCAATTTTTTGAGTGTATAGCGCTCTGCTTCCTCACGTGAGCTTCTTACGCTGATCTTTTGAGAGTATGAACGAACAACTCTCCAATCCTTTTGAAAAAGTCTGTGTCACCTGCTCTCAAGATCTGTGTAATCTTTGCGTTGTTTGAGGATCGTGTTGCTCTCCAGCCTATGCGAAGAGGCTTACTACTATAGCTCTGATACCATGATAAATTGGGAAGCAAGAAATGCAAAGAGAAAGAATAGAACAGAAAACAATATATTAGAATGTAAGAAGAAAGTACAATGAGAAGAGTTAATGAATAAGTTCTGAAGAAGTACTATGCAAAGGGAAATAGCTGAGCTAAATAGGCTCAATAAAATCAAGAATAGAAAGTACAGCTGGCCAGGACAGCTGGCAGTGTACAGTCATCCTGTTGAGGTTACATTATATTTAACAAAAATGGCCTAAAATATAACCAATATTTTTTATGCTAGATTGTGCACAATCCATCATGCCATTCATACTAACACAGTAAATTTCTTCAGGCCACAACACACAACTCTGCTAGCTTGTTCACAACCATGGAAGGCAATCCCAAACATAGCATAACATAAATTTGAACTAGTTTCTTCATGGATCACACTTCATAAAGAAAGGTTCACGACGTTGTGGCATGTCCTTCATTAAGTTAAATATTGCATTAATTTAACATTACGGTTGAACCTTGAATTAAAGAGAAAAAAGAGAAGCAAATCTCAAAGGAGTAGGTAAGTTGGCTTGAAAACCAAAAACGTTGAAACCATAACTTTGGAAATAAGAAAAATGCAATGAGAAAAATGCATCCAATCACAAACTAATTACTGGCGAAACAAGAAGGCACAGAGACAGAATGAGTTCACAAGCTGAGTGAACAAGAGGTAAACACCCAAGCAGAAAGAGTAAGTAGAACTCCATGACAGTGAAGGAAAGTAGGCAAACTTTAAATTAACCACAACTTCTTCATTATCAATCAATCCACACAAAAATAAGTGCACACGCATCCAGCTTCAGGGAGCCATTACAATTTTTATCAACATATAACTTCGCATCCTTTTTTTTAAAAACAACTTTCAATGCAAAATTTAATACGTGTACCATAACCGAAGGCGCAGAATCTGATGTGGTTGTCTTGCACTTTCACTTCGTCCAACTCCAACTTGCAAACCGTTGATACCTCACTAGTACCTCCAAGCAATGCTAGGGGTAATCTTCTTCCCCCTGAGCCCCCCGAGCCGCAAAGGGGCCGTAGACACAAACTAGAGAAAAAAAGATCCCAGTTCTCCTTGCAAGGTCGAGCTACCACTCTCCATTTGAGCCGAGTATCCCAACTCCCACAAGAAAAATCAATCAAGAGTAAAATCCGGAAGCATAAACTTATGCATACCAGATGTGCCCCATTCCCCTCCTCCACCATTTATTTTATAGAGTTTTGTTAGTGAATTTTTTCCAAACTCACATTAAATTCTTTTTATTAATTTATTATTAGGAAAATTCTACCCCGTACACTTGTCCCCCAATCCCTTTGTTGCACCAGAAATTATTTAATTAATTAATTTAAAATGCCAATTTCCCTCACCCACCTAGAATCATTCCTAAAAACGCTCCTCGATGTCCCTGTATTCCCTTATATTCCCTCTAAAGACTGACATATTTCTTAAAGCTTAGTTGAGATCGAAATTAGAAAGTTCTCTAGACTAGATTCTCTTCTATGTTCCACATTCCTTTTGCATTTAAGTTTCCCCTTTTTGGTCTAAGTTCTAAATTAGTAGGTTTTGTATTTAGCCAAGATTTAATCTTTTAAATAATTTAATCCTCCATTAAATATTTTATTTATTTATTTAATTTTCAACCCCATTTTCTTCATCCCCCCTTTATCACTTTCTTAATTAATTTTAGTTCTTAAGACCTACTTAGACCTAGGCTTTAAATTCTTTAGGCTCAACAAAAAATGTTTTTAAGGGAAATTTATAATTATTATTCTTTACTCATGTAACATTCATTTTAAGGTTGACCAAGTCCTAAGGAGACATAGTTTTCTAGGTACTGAGGTTCATTAACTCACTAGTGTTAAAAATTGTGACGTGCCCTTCAAGATGCACTACATTCTCCAAGGGTGCCACTCCCGTGCATTCATGTTTCATCTACGTGACATTCCCTTCAAGACACACTACGTTCTCCAAGGGTGACACTCACCTTTTGACTGATTTTGGTAGACATCAAGCCATTGGATTCAATACTCCATTAGGTGACCTTGTGGGAGACTAAATACCTCTAAGGAATAAGAACCATGCCTTATTGCGTGCCCCTTATAATCTTCATAAGCAAATGTCTCAGTCCTCTCTCATGACATCGTGGATATCTCGAAATAGGTAATCGTTAACCTATAGTTCGAGCCACAACAAGAGAGCTATTAGACTGTGGCAGGGATGCTGCCACAACTCTACCACAATATCTCAGGTTGTCGTGCATGACCCCTTTACTCAAAATGTGAGTCTAATTAGCAATATATCGTCAGCCTGCATCCATCAACAAACATGTCAACGATCGATAAACAACATCATATTACATTAGTCATATGTCACATATGAAATAACAAAAATAAACAAACCATAAACAATCCACTCCCTCACTCGATTTGGAGTCCAAGGAGGTCCATTGATTCCATCGAAATCCTCAATATATCAAGAGTCCTCCACACTCAGGAGAAACCAGTCAATAACACATGTCTATACATAATAACCTAACATAACATCATAAATCACAATCTCATCATTACAATCCATAAGTGATGCAGTCACTCATATAATGAACTGAATCACTTGCACGTAAGTTTCCTCAAAGAATAAGTCAAATAAGAAGTGCGCAAAAGAGAAGGATGTTACATACACCCCCTCTTGTTTCAAAACTCATCCCGAAGTTTCACGGTATACAAATGAAAAAATAAAGTATCTGACAATATCTAAATGTCTAGTTATCAACAAAAGGAAACTGCTGACACATATCATCTGCGTCTTCCCAGGTAGACGAGTGTGGACTATAATCGTCCCACTAGACCTTCAACTAATCGATAGTTCGACGCCATAGCTATCGAATGCAATGGTCCAGAAAGCGGATTGGCTCCATCATGAGTGCACCCTCACCCAATCATCCACCAAGAACTCAAGTCAATAACATGCATAGGATTACTGACCTAAAGTCGCACATAGAAACAAGATCAATATTGAGAAATGACTCAAGAAATGAGGCACAGTTATCTGTTAGGCCCTTCATAATTATGGTCACACGATGCACATCGTAAAAACCCTTTTGTCGATATTGCACTTTTTCCAACCCTTTTTAGTATCGCTTGTACTTGTTCTTCCATTTCTTGGATTTCTTATGGCCCTACCAGGACTCCATCCTCGAGTCTATCCCATCTCAAGAGCATATGATATGGTCACCCATAAAGAAACTGAACGATTGCATCTTAACGATACCTTGATGGTTATTGTTGCACGCAATCTCGACCAACAACAATAACTATTCCCAACGTTTATGTTGGTCCTAACACACACATATGAAACAAAACCTTCAAAATTTGGTTTCTTCCTTCAGTCAGTCTGTCTACCTCAGGGATGTGCTGCACTAAGGTTTAGTGGCATTCCCAGGGCATTTTTGGAAACTCATCCAAAATTGTCTTGCAAACATCAATTCCCTTATTGAATAGGATTCTTTTGGTACATATGGCATTCTCAAAATCTTGGTGATATAAACTCTAGCTATGCCTGGAACCTGATGTGTCATACGCATGGGGAAAAGGGTGTGCACTCTTCATCAGAGTGTCAACTATCATGAAAATATAGTCATGTCTCTTTGTCATTAAAAATAATCCCAACAATAAAGTCCCTCAAAATGACCTCCCATTTCGATTCCAGAAAAGCGTGTGGTTGTAGTTATCCTGTAGGATGTCTATGCTCAGCCTTCACTCCCTGACGTCATAGACACCTCACCATGTATACGAACATCTCCGCCTTCATCTCTACAAGAATAATGAAAGATTAAGTTCTTCTCTCGTCTTCGTGACTTCAATATGAGCCAAGTACACTACTCTATGAGCTTTGTTTAAAATTAATCACTCAATTTTTCATTGGGACATAAGTAAATCCGGTTATTATATCTCATTAATTCGTCATTTTCCATAGTAAATCCCTCAAATTTTTGTACCAACAAGGTGTCTTGTACGATAAATTCCTTAACCTCTTGATGCCAATCATCATCATGTTGTAGTTAGAATCCTTTCACGTAGATTCGTCTTGAAGAGGTATCACCGAAAATATGTGTGGTCTCTGAATAAACACATCAACCACTATGTTCATTGTTCCCTTTAAGTAGGTAAACTCGAAATCATTCTCTCTAAGAATTTCTGACCAACGCCTTTTTTTGCATGTTCAATTCGTCTTGCATAAAAATGTGCTATAAACCATAGTGGTATGTTCTTAGTTTGAATTTTCGTCTAATCAGGTAGTGTCTCCACACTCTCAGGGCATACACAATGGCCAATAACTCCAAATCATTTGTCATGTAGTTCTCCTCGTGCATTCTTAGCTTCCTTGAGGTGTAAGAAATCACTCGAATATATTGCATCAAGACTCTGCCTAAGCCTTCCTTGGATGCATCAGTGCACACCCAGAAGTCCTCGTCCACATCATGGAATTTTAGTATCGGCGTTGTCGTCAATAGCTCCTTGAGCCTTTGAAATGATTCTGTGCATTTCTTGATCCACACAAACTTCTTTTTCTTCTTCTGCAATTCTGTAATCATATTTTTATCTTTGAAAAACCCTTGACGAACCGTTGATAACATCCAACTAAACCCACGAAGTTACATACTTCTGGTACGTTCGTCGGCACAGTCCATTCCATAATAGCCTCAACCTTTGTAGGATCCATAGTGATTCCTTCGCCATAGATGACATGCCCTAAATAATGAATCTTTGATGTATAAGAAAAGCATTTCGACAGTTTCCCAAACAATTTATTTTCTCGTAGACCTACAGTACCAAGAAAAAAATTTCATCATGTTCTTCCATCATCCGAGAATATATCAAAATGTCATCAATGAATACTTGAAAAAACTTGTCCAAGTATTCACAAAACACCCCTTTCATCAAGTTCATGAATACCCTTGTGGTGTATGCCCGTCCCCACAGCCAACAATAAACTCATAGTGTCTGAACCACATCTTTAAAGTAGTCTAAGGCATATAGTCCTCTTTAATTCATAACTGGTGATAACCTATTCTTCAATCAATCTTGAATACATTGTCGTGCCTTTCATTTGATCAAGAAAATTTTCTATATTTGGCAACGGATACATGCTCTTGAATGTTTCCTCATTCAAATATGGTAGTCAACACAGAGTCTTTCTCGACCCATCCTTCTTTTGTATAAGAATAATAGGCATACCCTGAGGTGACACACTTGAACACAGAGTCCTAGGTCCAACAACTCCCTCAGTTGAATTTTCAACTCTTGTAACTCAGGGGTCGACGTCTGATAAGGTGTTCCTACTATCGTTTTGGTTCCATATTTTAATTCGATGGTAAAATCCATATTTGCTTCAAGAAGTGCACCCCGTAATTCTTCTGGGAATCACAGCCGCAAATTCTCATACTACCGAAAGGTTTTCTAGTCCCTTCAGCATAACCTTTCCGTTCAATGCAAGGATCACATATAGCTTGCATCCCTTGCGCATGCTCTTCTGAAGATGTAGGGAAGAGATGAAACTTGGGGAAACTCAATAGTTTCTTCCTACAATCACACTTCTCCATCCCTCATCATCATTCCATATTAACCGCTTCATATTACCATTGAGTATTGTATCATGCGAGTCCCACCAGTTTGTACTGATCATGCAGTCATAAGATCTTAAGATCGTGACATAGGTTAGACTTTGTTACCTAATCCCTAGGTTAAGTGAAGGTTCGTACCCCTTTAATAAACCATCTGGTTGGCACCCAAAGCCATTTCGATGAATCTAAACTCGTCTCATTGAATGCCTTTACCTAAATCCCTTCAGTGTTGTGCTAGAAATAGATCTCTTTGTAGCACTGGGATCTAACCAAACTAAAATTTTGGTTGGAAATGGTACCTGAAACCTTGAGCATAGTGGACTGGTGCTTGACCTGGCGATTATTCACTGCTATAAGAATCTGATGGGTCTTTCCCTGATCTCAAACTATATTGGGTCTTGTTGATCTAGTCGCTCTAGTCCTCTCAACCAGACAATCATGTTGGTAATGTGTCTCTCCACATGTACAACACTTGTATTCAGTATAGTACTCCTAGCCTAGAAGTAGAATATGTTGGCCTAACAGCCTAAGATCCTGGTATAATCTGTTGACAAGCCTAACTGCGACTGTGGGTGACGGTCCCCTCTAGGGGTCTTTTGTTGAGGATCCAGTCGTCGTGGTGTCATGAACAAGGGTTCTATAGATGTATCTTGATACCAAGATGTCTTTTCTAGCTTGCATCTGATGTCACTATGCATCGGATGTCATCATTCCAGAAAGTCTTGTAGGACTAAAGCCCTGACTCCCGCAATCAATTTATTTTGAGCTATGAGGCCTACTAGGCTGTGTCATGAGACAATTGAGGCATTTAGATCCGCACCTTCGCACGAAAGTTTTAGTTAAGGATAATCACGATTTTGATGGTCTCTAGGTTTTTCTGTTTGTGATGCAGGGAATACCGAAGTAGATCCACAAATATGGTCTTATAATATGACACCATACAACCACCCTATCATAAGGCGTTGAACTCATCAAGTCGGTGATCAATGAATTCCTCTGAAAAATACTTCTATATGAACCCTTCCTCGAATCATTCCAATAACATGGCTTCAAAGACCATTTTTAGCTTAGGTAGGAGCGTCTTCCACCATAGAAGAGTGCTCCCCCTAGCTGAAGACCACCATGTAGACCTTCATGCTAGAGGTCGTAACCGCAAAGTGTGAAGCACATCACCTTGCTCTCTAGCCATGGCTTGCAAACTAAGCCATCCATGGCACTCGTGGACTCGAGAAAATTAACCCTCTTGAGTTTCCCATGAAATATACCAGTGTTGGCGGGGAGCGTTGTGGACCCTCAGGGGATGTAGGCACCCTAGCCTCATCTCAATACAGATGGTTATTTGAGGCCTATGAAAATTCTTGGGAAGGACTTCGTCATGCCATAAACATCACTTACATCAATCGACTCCCACCTAAGGACTTGTTCCTCCCCTTGGGGGTTGGACTTCTGGGGCATGGGCGCTTCTGGAGGCATTGCACCTCCCTCCCCAGCATTATGTTGTCCATCTTTGCAGTATCCTCTAATTTTTGAATACCGCAAGGATAGGTTAAAATTTTAATTAGTGCTAAGTAATATTCAAGGGTTTAATTCAGTGGAAGGAATGACTATCCATAGTTGCAGGGTTGAACCCACTCTCATACCATATGTAACGACCTTGATGTTATGACAACAAGCGATGTACAACAGGTCACAATATTATTTCTTTTAATTTTCCTTTTTTTTTAGTGTTGCATTAGGAAATCAAAACATCAATCTAACAAGGTGCACGGGAATCATTTTCATAACACATCATATACCACCTTACATCATAGGCGCAATGACAATATCTACTTAACTTTAAGGCACGTGATTAAATCAATCATCGAATTCACCACATACAACATCATTTTCAAGGTATGCTCATGATCTAAATTCTAGACTAACAATTTCACTTATCGATCAATGCGCACAAGAATCCAATCATGGAAATCATACAACAACATTGCAATGAGAGCATTAGTAACTAAGGTGTAAACAATTATGTGTCAACTTAGTCCATAGCGCAAGAAACCTAACACCTACTCCTTAGCATAATCCAAGGCACAAGATAAAAAAATTGTAATCCATTATACATGACATAAATCCATAAGCACACATGTTTCCTCGCATGTTTAAAAATTGTGTTTCCTCTCTCTCTCTATATATAATAATCTATTTTTAAGGTCACGGGTTAGTATGATGGTTTACTCGTTAATAACCTTCTCCACAATATGATCATACTATTATCTTGAAACAATGTTAGATTTTAGGGTATGTATGATTAACTTTATGTTATGGATTAGTTGAGCTAGATCAGTAAGTCCTAAAGTCACAATGTAATGCCAATCAAAACATGAGTGATTCCTACACTGCCTCTAACATATTTATGAACCTCTCTACTTTATGAAGTTTTCCATGTTCTACATGAATATTTTTGTGGATACATATATTGTGAATGAAACACTAATATTTTTATTGGTAAATGCTTATTTATAAAAAAATATTGGTATAGGGATATGACATACCAATATTGAAGTCCTTGTGCAATAATAAACCCTATGTTTTTAAATTAATAAAATTAGAACAAAATTGTGAAATCTCAATGAAAAGAGTTAAAAATTAAGCAAACATGGAATTATTTTCAAGTTAAAACCTTTGGACCACTATGCATTAGGGATCTTAATAATGGAATTGTAACCAAAACCATACATTCCATTCCAAGGTATGCTAGATGCATTTATGAATAATTGTCAATGCAAACTAGGTACAAAATAGTCTTGGGTATAATGAATAATTCACATCCTTTTTTTTAAACTACTTTCAATGCAAAATTTAACACGCATACTGTAACCGAAGGTGCAGAATCCAATGTGGTTGTCCTGCACTCTCTCTCTATCCAAATCCCACTTGCTAACCACCGAGACCTCACTGGTACCTCCTAGCCAATGCTAGGGGTACTCTTATTCCCCCTGAGGGCCCAAAGCCGCAAAGGGGTCATGCACAAAAACTAGGGAAAACTAGCTCCCAGCTTGCCTCGCAAGGTCGAACTACCACTCTTTATCTGAGCTAGGTATCCCAACTCCCACAACAAAAAGAGTAATATCCAACAGCATAACCTTACGCATACCATATGTACCCCATTCCCCTCTTA
This sequence comes from Picea abies, assembly GCA_900067695.1. NCBI lineage: Eukaryota > Viridiplantae > Streptophyta > Pinopsida > Pinales > Pinaceae > Picea > Picea abies. Next base: position 25,248 of record CBVK0100020935.1, read on the forward strand.
TGTCATTTCTTTTATAGATTTTTCTTAGTTACTCATTTCCAAACGCACATTAAATTCTTTTTATTAATTTATTATTAGGAAAATTCTCCCCCATACACTTTTCCCCCAATACCTTAGTTGCACAAGAGATTATTTAATTAATTAATTTAAAATTCCAATTTCCCTCACCCACCTAGAAGCTTTCATAAAAATGCTCATCGATGTCCCTTTATTCCCTTATATTCCCTTTAATGATTGAATCCTTTCTGAAAGCTTAGTTTATTTTGAAATTAGAAAGTTCTTTAGACTAGATTCCCTTCTATGTTCCACATTCCTTTTGTATTTAAGTTTCCCCTTATTGGTCTAAGTCCTAAATTAGCAGGTTTTGTATTTAGCCAAAATTTAATCTTTTAAATAATTTAATCCTCCATTAATTTATTTATTTATTTAATTTTCACCCCCGTTTTCTTCATCCCCTCCTTTATCACTTGCTTAAGTAATTTTAGTTCTCAATACCTACGTAGACCTAGGCTTTAAAGTTTTTAGGTTCAACAAAAATTGTTTCTAAGGGAAATTTATAATTGTTATTTTTTACTCATACAACATTCATTTTAAGGCTAACCAAGTCCTAAGGGAACATAGTTTTCTAGGTACTAAGTTTCAATAACTCACGAGTGTTAAAAATCACGACGTGCATGTTAAGATGCACTATGTGCTCCAAGGGTGCCACTCGCCTACATTCATGTTTCATCTATGCGATGTGCCCTTCAAGACACACTACGTGCTCCAAGGGTGTCGCTTTCCTTTTGACTGATTTTGGTAGACATCAAGCCCTTGGAGTCAATACTTCATTAGGTCATCTTGTGGGAGACTAAGGGCCTCTAAGGAATAGGGACCCTACCTTATTGCGGGCCCCTTAGAATCTTCGTGAGCGACTGTCTCAGCCTGCCCTCATGGCATCATGGATATCTCAAGCTAGGTAATTATTAACCTAAATCTCGAGCCACGACATAAGCACTAGTAGGTTGTGACAGGGATGCTACCACAACTCTCCCTCAATATCTTTGGTTGTCGTGCATGACCACTTTACTCCAAATGTGAGTCTGATTAGCAAGCTATCATCAACCTGCGTCCATCAAAAAACATGTCAGCGAACCATAAACAACATCATATTATATCATTCATATGTCACATATGAAATAACATAAATACACAAACCATAAATAGTCCACTCCCTGACTCGATCCAAAGTCGAAGGAGGTCCATCGATGCCATCGCCATCCTCAATCTATCAAGATTCTTGCACATGCAAGAGAAACCAGTCAATAGCACCTGTCTATACATAATAACATAACATAACATCATAAATCACAATCTCATCATCACAATCCATAATCGAAGCAATCACTCATATAATGAACCGGATCACTTGCACACAAGTGTCCTCAAAGAATAAGTCACATCAGAAGTGCGCACAAGAGCGGGATGTTACATCCTTCCAAAGTCTACCCTTTGTCAAGTTGATTTCCTCCCTCACTAGTATAGGATCATCATCAATGGAAGATGAAAAAATTGCATAATGGAAATTAGGTGCCCTATACCTTTCACTTTTTTCCCTTACTCAAATATACCTCCTTACAATGAGAGTTTGAAGTTCCACCTCTTCATCTAATTTAGTCAACTATTCTAATTCATGTTCTTCATTCCTCATCTCAAACATTAGTTTCTCTATTTCTTTCTCAATTCCATCCCCTTTGGTCCTAGAAGCACCCTCGAATTCCCTAAATATCACATCTTGACTATAATTTGTTTTCCTTATCATTGTATCGCACAACTTATATCCTTTCATTCCATCCTTGTAACAAATGAAAATAGACTTTACCTCCTTATTTTCCAACTTTACTTCCTTATTTTCCATCTTGTTCCTCCTTTCCTTGGGAACATGAACAAATGCATCACATACAAACACTCTTAGATCTAACAAAAAAAATTTATTAGCAAATCATACCTCATGTCGAGTCAAGTCGACTAGTGTTGATGAAGGATATCTATTTAGCAAAAAGTGCACAATGTCAACTGCCTCTACCCAAAATTCTTGTACTATTCCAGAACCATTTAGAAAGTTCCTTGAATTTCCCATCAATGACTTGTTCATCCTTTTAGAAATATCATTATGTCAAGGGGTATATGGAGTCGTATATTTTTTACTATGACACATTTCTTGCAAAAAATCTCAAATGCCTTATGACAATCTTCACCTACATTGTCAATTCTCAACATGGTATTGATATTCTTATCTATATAGTTTTCCACAAGATATTTAAACTCTTTGAACTTACCAAAAAACTCAAATTTATTCCTTAGGAAATAAATCCATGCATTCTTGGAGAAATCATCTATGAAAGAGACATAATACATATATCCTCCTAGTGATTGAACCGATACAAGCCCAAACAAATAACTATGTATTATTCCAAAATTTGTTTTTCCTTTGTAGGACCAAATGGGAATCTCATATGATTATGTTTCCCATATATACAATGTTCATAGAAATTGAATTCCAAATCTCAATTAGGGAAACCTTCGACCATATATTTATTGTGCATATATTGAAGTCCATTTTTCCCAATTTATCCCATCCTCTGGCACCATAACATGGTCATGTCAACTAGCCGAGGAACACTTGAGTTGGTCATACTCAAGTCGACATCAAGAACAATTGTAAAGTTGCATATTGTCAAGCCAACAATCTCCAACAACTTGTATAGGGTTCTAGTCTAAAATCCTCTCATGAGGAACATTTCTCCCCTAACAATATTGCATGAATCATTCTCAAATATAATGTGCACACCTTCATTACACATTCTGCTAATAGATATAATATTTCTTTCCAAACTATTATATATTGCACACTTGGAAGGTTTTTTGTTCTCCCATCCTTTAGCTTAAATTTTAATCTACCTCATCCAACAATATTACTCATTGTGCCATCCCCAAAGAAAAATTTTCCTCCTTCATACTTCTCTTATTCACATAATGATTCCCTCTGATGTGTCATATCAAAATATGCACTTGATTCAATCAACCAAACATCGTTATATGACTATGTTCTATTCAATGTTGAATACATGTCCCCTCCTTCAGGAGAAGTATTTCTTTCAGTTGAGTGATTCTTGTGAAATCCTTGACTTTTCTTCATCACTTTCACCTTTTAGTACCTTTTTTAATGCCCAATTTTACCACAATTTTCACATCTTCTCATCGACTAAACTAGTGATTTAGATATACCCCTCAAGTTAGACAGTCTACTAGAGAATTTACCTCTTTCTCTATCGATCGATCAATCTCTCACCACCAAAGCATCCTTAGTCGATCCTTCCATGTTTTTTCTCCTCATTTCCTCTCACAAAAGATATGAAACCATATCTTCAAGCATTGATGTGGTCGAATTAATCTTAATATACACAAGTAGGATATCCCTTGAATCTGGAAAATAACAAAATGGATTGAAGATATGGTTTCATGACTTATCAAAGTAGTGAATGGATTTATGTGATTTTTTATTGAGATGCCATTATTCATCCTCAAAACATACAATTTATTCTAAAGAATCAATTTGTTTACCAATGATTTTGAATGGTATAAGTTCCCCAACTTATCCCATGGTTTCTCTATAATGTATTCACCTAACACGTTCAATAGTATTGAATCTGCAAGAGAAATTTGAATCATACGCCTTGTATTTATATCATGTTTTTCCCATTTTCCCTTTGACATGCTCATCGAAATTGTTCTGGGAGCCACAATAATCCATTATTATTGATCTACATGGAGATATTCCACTTTAAGATTCCACAACTCCAGATTATATCCATTGAATTTATTAATATCAATCATAGAACTACTTGCCATTATTTCAAGCGCAAATCACCACCTTGCAACTTGCACTAGACCTAGTTTTATCACAGATCCAAGAACAAGGTGAAACCATAGTGGAAAAGGAATCCCCTTTAAGCCAAGATCTTCTCTTATTCATATCTACTCAAATCCAATATATGATCAAACTTTCTCTAATATCAAATGTAAAAGTGGTAAAAAAATGAGATATGATACCATATGTAAAGAGATATAAATGAAACAAGAGATAGAAGACAAAAAGTAAACAATGGAAATCACTCATAGTACACATATATTTACCCTAGAAACCCTTAATCGAGAAAACAAGAAATGCTTGAATGACTTCTGCTCCTTCATTGTCTTATTGATTCACTGAGTAAAGAGTTACATGATTAACCTTGGTCCACACCTAAGACGAAATTAATCATCTTACTCCCTTACTTTTCAGAAGAACAACTCTATATCCATTTGGATTACATATTCATGACCATTACTATTATGAGGAAAATATCTCCATGGCTAGGGGAAAACCACAACAGACTTAACGATACCCATAAATCAACTCTAATCTTAGGTATTCTATATATATTAAATTCTAACAAGAGAAGGCTAGAATACTACATCGTTCGAACGTCCTAAGAAGACCATTGTTGAGCATGTGATCCAAAACTTTATACCTGCAACTTGTCCTCAACAACCAAGATACGCAAGCATGTAGTAATGATATATAATGTTAGCATATAAATTATCATAATCCATTAACATACATAACAAATACACCCATGGAAATAAATACAAATATTTGCAAGATACCAATTGGATGAGAAAAGAGTATTTCTATTAATGTAATCAACATAAGTACATAGTTGACAAACTTATTCAATGAAACATATCAGAACCAAAAAACTAAGCCCCTCAAGTTAGGTCTCCACCACTTCAATCCTCCATAAAGTCAAGCTCACAAATAGGAGTCAATGGAGTTCTCCATCACAATATAGGAAGATCTTGGGGGATGAACACAAGAAGTTCAGACTTTCAAGGACAAAGGGATGTAGACTCAATTTGAGGAGAAATTTATCCAAAGTGTCTTTGTTCTCAACGATGAATTGTTCTCAAGGCTTTGATATGGCTCAATTTATAGGCTCAAAATGGAATTGAAGGGTCAAGTCAGAGTGTTTCCAGTATACGGAAGGTCAAGGATCATGGATCACGTGACATGGCATGGAAACCCAACATATTTTTTAATTTTTGAGCACCAAACACAATGTATGCGGGTTGTAATGGAGAAACCTGTGTATACATGAGTTGTCTAACTATAGGTCACATATATCGAAAAAAATGTGTATTTTTAGTTGTGGAGTGGACAAAAAGGTAAATGAAGTCTACAAAGGGAAATGGGAGGCCATAAAATAAAGATGCATGGAATGTGGAAAAATATGCTATAACAAATTCCCCCTATTTTGTGAGATCGGAGGAGTACCTCTGATGATCTAAATACATTATAATTCCAAGAAGTGGAGTAATGAAGAATCAATTGGAAGTACTAGTTATTCATGAGAATATTACAATTCATATTGACTCTGTAAACATGGCTTCCAATTTGAATTACACTACAGATCCTTTTGGATATATATCAAATGGTTTTTCATGGCCATGAATAGGAAATACAAAGTGGACATATGCCATAGGCTCTCATGGTCATGAACAAGACACAGTGTAGTCCAGTCTCAAAATCAACCAAAGATATATGTATACAATAGAGTACACTCTAATATTCCATGATCATTGAAGTCATATAAGTACTGGTTCGATGAAAGACAATAACATATATGGGGTGTTTCTACTCTAAACTAGAGGTATTCTACACTATCCCTCAAAGGTGCAAGTCTACATTATGTGAATAGAGGAGTTGAAGTCGAACACAATGAGACTTTATATGATTACCAATCATTAATATATATCGTTATGAAATGTGAGACAACCCACCGACAATGAAAGTAGGTGTCAAGGAACCAAGTACATTCATCAAGTGTGAATAAGGTTCTTTAGTTCAAACACTTGAAGAATCCATCGATCATGAGAAATTGATGTATTACCAACTGTCGATGCAGGGAGAAACATCCATTGATGAGTACAAGCCTCTAGGTACTCATAGGACTATAGGTATAGATTCTATAATAGATGAGATAAAGTCAATGGAAGGAGACCCATTGAAGGGAGAGATTTAAGGCATCTCTCATAATCCAGTGCGAGGTACAAAGAAATATCCTGATAATTAGGAGCAGGGATGATTTTAAGGATGGAAATTTATTTTAAAATGTAGAAACCTTGGCGAATCTTACTAATCCTTCATATGCCAACTATAAATGATTGGCGATATTTTTGTAAAAATATTCAAATTTATAAGGATTTTATATAGCTTTTATAAAATTTTGGCGATTTTTAAGGAAAAATAATTTTATCCTATAGAATTTGGGCGAATAATTTTTAAAATAACGAATCTCGTTTTTGGAAAAACCATGGAAAATTATCCCATGAGCGAAATTTAGCCCCTAAAATCATCCCTAAAATTTTAGGAGGAGCTTGGTCGAATAGGATGTTCATGAACCAACGACCATGTGTGTCTCTTGCATGTACCAGATGCAAGTAGTACATGAAAGAGACCCTCTTAATAACATCTAATGAGGAAGTCGTTTGATGAAGGTGAGGAAACCACAAATAGGGATAATGGAATCAAAGACACAACATGAATCCCAATGTGTGAATAGATTTATTTCCATTGAACAAAAGGGAAACCCTCCATTCAACGACCAATGAGGGGATGTCATATGATGGGTTCAAGGTTTCCTGTCAATGATGAAAGTAGGCCTAGGGTGCAAGGTAAGACAATAACTTCGTCTAATTTTGAGATACATGTGATGGCCAACATGGAAAGTAAAGAGCTTTCGGAATTATACTTCCTTTGAATAAGAGCATGAGACAAATGGAACTCATGAAGCATAGACTTAACACTGATCATTGAAAAAGGTTTGCGACAAAGGAGGAATCGACAAAATCTCCATAGGGACTGGGAGGATAACCAATCACAGGAGTAGACTCTAAGTAATGAGCTTATATTAATCAGGTTATGCTAAACCTAAACCATGGCTGAAATGGACTCAATAGTTTGTGCTCTTTTCAAAGGAGACACGACTATTTCCGGTATGAGATAATATTATTTTCTCCACCGTATTTTTTTGTTTTTTTCATAGTCAAAGAAATGTTATGATACAAGAGAGAAAACAAGTGACATGAGTAAGAAACTAGTTCCAAGAAGTGGAACATACCTACGCTCAATGCAAGGGAATGCATGTTGGGAAGGGACACTTAGGGGGATGTTTTCTCTATGGGTAAAGGGTTTCAATATGCAAAGGATATATGGAAGGCACTTCCTGGCTAGTGATGAGATTTTCTGAGGCAAGAGGCTTATAATGAGAAAGTGGGAGTCAACAATAGGCTCAACAATGTAAGTAGGATAATGGGATGTAATTACAAATTAACTCATCAAGTGTCCTTTTTCGTAGATGCTAGTCCCTTAGGCCTGAAATGGTATAAAAGAATACCTAGGAGAAATCTTCTGGACAATGGTCACAAGAGTATTCATTTTTCATAAGTAGTTTACTTGATCTAGAAAATGGTTAAAATTATACAAAATAGATGTCCTTTCAAAACCATTGAAAGAGTGTGAAAGAGACAAGTTCACTCGACAATATTTTCATTTTTTGGGAGTCATAAAAGAGCTTAACCAAGACTCTAGGGGAGTCCCATAGGTAATGGCAGAATGATATTGAGTAATAAAATGGGGTTCAAACGTAAAGTCATATTGGGACTATACGAAACTTTCGGTCCTATGGAGTAATGTTTGCATGGGTACCAAATGGCAGAAGTGTTCTAACTAGGGTACCCATGTTTGGTAAGTCTCTACCACTTAATAAGGACACTTCTAGTAGAAGTAAGAAGATTTTTTGTTGCTAAGAAATGGGTTCATACCTAGGTAATATGAATCACGGTCATAGGATGTTGTAGAAATTCAAAGTGGGGTGAGAACCTATCGTATATGCTTGTGATAGAATATACATGTCAAAGGCACAAACGAGCGATATGACACTAGAAATCCATGAAAAAACCATAGACAAAACCACTTCAAACCAGGTATTTCACTACACTATTAGTCCATAAGGAAAAAAATAAACCAAATATGATAAAACTATATAAAGTGGGTAAAATTTTTCTATTAATAGTAAAAATAAGAATCTTTTACCATACCATTTGAGTTTTTCACACACATAGTGCTTTTGAGGCCATTTTACCCATGATATTCAAGTGACGATTTTGGGAGATACGTTCAAAGGAATCAGAAACCGTTTGGACCAAGTAAGTGCATATCCCATTATCTTCCATTTCAATGGTTTAAGTTTAAGTTTTAGTGCCAAATGTTTTAGTATTAGAGGTCATAAATGAGAAATTAGGGTGTACGCAAATTATAGTTCATCACATTGTGTACACAACCTCATGTACACGGGAAAATATAATCATTCCCGCATATTTGAAGCCCTATATGCGGCTGTCATAACGGTAATCTGCATATGAGTCCGCAAACAAGTTTTTTAAGAGGATTAATTCAAAATGGGTCTTTCGTTTGCAGGATGGTGATTGAATGGAGGGAAAGGGAGCATGAGGAATTTGATGCAGTACTGAAAAGAGATGTAAAGGCCCATCAAGATTTGAAAATATGTGGGTTGTATAGTTTTTGGGCCAGAAAAGGAATGAAGGATCAAGTTAGGTTGCTCTATTTATTGATAAACTACTTTGATCCAGAGATTAAGGCCTTCAATCCCGATGGGAAACTATTGAGCATTGAAGTGAATGATATATACTTCATTATGTGATTGTCTCACCGAGGAGAGATGGTGAATATCAAGGCCCAAGGGGATGGAGGCTGGAGAACTATGGAGGAGTACATCACCACCTACAATGTTGTAGGAACAGATAATGTAGGGATCCAAATCCCTATCAGGGTGATTGAGAACGTGAGTTTAAATATAGTCGTGTAAGTGCTCACATGGATATCAGGGTTGTCCTTATTGCACCAAGCGTCGAGGCCAATCATGTTTTACGCAGTGGAGTGTTTGAGACCAACAATTTATGATTGGTGCACCTCACTACTGTCCAACATGAATATCCATTTGGCAAATTGCAAACTCAAGAGAATCAGGAACTTCGAGTTCACATCCATACTTTGTAGTTTTTTCTTTGAAAGGGTTCCAAGTCTGAGACCTAGAGTAGATATTACTACACATGGACGATGCGATCCATCCATGGTATGGTGGACCAATGTGATGAGGTGGATAAGAGGTGGTAGGGTGCCAACCCCCTATAATGGTGAGTTATTTAACTGGTGACACAGAAAATTCATATCCATTGACGACTACCCCTATGGATGGATTGACTACCGAGGGGACAACGACATGCTATTGCCACCAGGATCCAACTTTTGAGAGATCGGTAAGAATTTGTTTTATATATTTTGTTTTTTTGTTTTTTACAATTTGATAAAGGTAAAACAAAAAACGCAAATATTTTTGTATGGTATCATGTATTAAGAGTTATTTTCTTACGCATACATAGGTCTGCGATGACCAGAGGGACTCCCACAATATCGGAACATGGATTGATCAAATGAGCTAGTAGGCAGGGATGCAGAGAGAGTACTCCAGAATGTGCAGATAAATTTGTCTTGTTTGATGCACAAGAGTCCTATGGTCTAGGTATAGGATCTACCAGAGGCAATGCAGAGTCAGGTGGTGGGTGTACCCCGTTTGTGGGTGATACTCTTCTAGTGTCTTGCAAATGTTGTATTTTGTTTTCATGATTGGCATCTGACACCACAATATTGTAACATCCCTCTCTGGCGCACTGAGAACACTTATTATTTGAGGACACTTGCTCACAAGTGATCTGGACCCTTTTTGATGTTAGACCTATTATATTTGATTATGA
>CBVK0100020936.1:0-35150 GCA_900067695.1 Picea abies
TTGGGATTTTCATTAGTTCCTACATTACAATATTCAACTTCTTCAGGTTGAGGTCGCAAAGTAGACTTTAAAGGTATATCATCATGGTCAAACAACCTTTTTAAAGGGATCAGACCTCTGGGAATTTGATTGTTTTTAAGTAAGAGAATGTAGTGATTTACAATTTTATCTTGGAACTTCTCTGGGTTCTCGCCTTCCTGCATAATCCAAGAAGGAGCATTCTGATTTTATTGATCTATGTGGGTCTCAGAAAACTCATCTACCATTTCCAGGAACTGTTTGGTTTCCTCATCATCTTCAAACACTTTCCAGTGTTGAACATTGTTTGAAATAAAAGGCCTATGTCTCATCTCAGTATGATATTTCAGCTTCAAAACTGTAGGTGGTATGAAAGTCACAACATCTTTGGCTAAAGAATCAACATGTTGATTTTGAATTCTGGGAATAGAGTGAATATTAAACATGAGAAGAAATTGTCTATTGGATCCTAGGAACAATTTTTATACATTCTCAACCTCATATGCTTAGCTTGATATTGTTGTTTTATTTGTTTTACAATGACCTTGGCATCACCATAAAATATCAAATGTTCGATTTTTAATTTTCTTGCAGCTTCTGATCCTAAAAATAAATCTTCATATTCGTAGACATTATTGGTATAATCCCTCCCATTGTAATCTATAATGGTGCCACACATAAAAATCTAGCTCCTGCTCCTTCGTAGGATGAAGCACCATCAAGGAACATTTTCCACATCCCCTCTATAACATTTATATTTTTCTTTGAAAATTATATTTTTTGATTTTCTCCTTCTAGACATGCTTCAAAATCATCATCTACAAATGATATACAATTTCCAAAATATTGATCAACAACATATACTAGGTAGTTATTGGGGTTTTTGAGGGTCGCTTATAGTATACACCAGTCTAGTTTCTCTGTACAGTCGAGTAAATTGTCCACCAAAAAATGGAATTGTAGCATAGGTCATGTCCAGTTGGACCGATCCTCTTAGCTTGGCACCCCAAGATATGGATAGAAGCATGCCATACTTGGCAGGAACATTGGCATAAACCATGTCCATAAGGATAGTTTTCATAGGAACCTGAGAAAGGTTTACAACTAAATCTTTAATAAAACCCAGACACTTAACATTTCTAGAATCAAATGAGTATAAATATTGATAAGGTCTAGTAATTTCAAGGCCCAATTTTTCCATGATAATGTTAGGAATTAAATTATGTGAAGCTCCTGAGTCTAACATGCAATTGTAAAGTAAATGATTGTGCAACGTCAATGTAATATAGAAAGGAGAAACAATATCATTACTATTTTCAATGTGTGGTCCAAACATGACTGCAGTTTTTTATCCTGTAAATGGATAACATCATCTTGGCATTCAGTATCAGAAAAATTTATTGCTTTAGAGATTTGTTTTTTATAGATCGGGTTCCTAGCAAGTTCAACCAAAGGCATTGGAATTTTAATTTTATTGAGTTCATTCTATAAATTGAAAGTCCCAATTGGTTTTTAAATTTCCCTGGTCTCAAATTCGACTTTTGTATTTTATAGCTTCTTAGTTTTCATCGCTTTTGTTTCAACCTACTTTATTCGGGCAACTTGCGTTTCAGTTAATGGTTTTGTAACTGCTGCCTCATTTTCTTTGTTTCATGATAAAATCTTTTTTGGTCGAATATTTGTAGGACCTTTTTATCTTGGCCTCAAATGATATTCATGTTGAAGCTCAGCCATTATTGAATTAGTGAGACCTCTATATGTAGAGTCTCCCAAATTGTTGATATTTTCATCATCATTAGACAAAGATTCTAGATCCACAAATTTCTCATAATCATGGTTGGTTAGGTGAGGCTCAAGATCATCATCAATGAGGTTGTTAAGATCTTCCTCTAATTCCTCATAATCTTGCACCTCACCTCTATGTATGAAATTCTTAGTTTTAAACAGAGCTTGAATCTTTTGATCCTCATTTTTTATTTGCATTTGTTGTAACTGAGGATTAGGATTTCTCCTGAATTGATTTCTGACATATGGGTCAGGTTTGGCATTTTCTATTTCCATCTTGGAATTTTTTTTCGATAAATCTTTAATAATTTTCACCATCTCATCCATTTTTTCTTCTGTATATTTCTCAAATCCAGAGGGCCTTGCATGTTATTTAAAATGCCTGGGTTCTCTTTTTACCATCTCAACTTTAGTTTTCAACTTCCTGGAAGCCATCATATTTGATTCAATCTTTATATAATCATCTTACATTCCTGCTAAAGTAGTGGACCTTCTTTCTCTCAAAAGTAGAATGAAATCAGAATGAAAAGCCCCTGCAAAAGTAACTTTCGTAGTTGGTTGAGAAGGTTTAACTTCAACTGGGACTTTGTGTTAAATCTTATTAAATATTTGGATAAATTCTAGGACTGATTCAAAAATTTTCTTTATCAAGGCTCTGAATTCAGTTAAGTAATATAGATGGTATTTTTTCTCACCCCATTTCCTTATCAAGGAAGTTTCCAGATCATTATATGATGGTATACAACCTACTGGAAGTCCTTTGAACCAAGTCATTACATGTCCTTCAAAATTTTGTACCAACAGTCTCATGTAAACATGCTCGTGCTCAACACCAAGGATATTATCAAATGATCGAAAAAGGCTATATGTTTTGTTCTTGTTAGATTCCCTTCTCCCATGAATTTAGAGAGGCTCTTCATATAATTTTTAGGTAAATTTTGCAGGACAACACGAAGAACTAAGGGAGCATATCTAAAAGTGACCTTGTCAAAGTCTAAATATCCTAGAGGGTTGAGATTGTCCACCATCCCCTACACCTCCAGCACCGACCATTGAAAATATAGGAGACAAAAATCGAGCGATGAACATTAGATTATCAAAAACTTCAAAAGATTGATTTACTGAACTTTTGACTACTTCAAGAAGAGAAAGAATCAGTTGTGTACTAATGATAGTAGGGATTGAAATGGATTCTTTATTTTTAATGGTAAAAATATCTATTAATGAAATAGGGATGGTCTGGTCAATCTCAAATTTTATTTCAGGAATAATTACTTCTAGAGTTTATACTTTAACTTCAGATTTGCTTGTTGATGCTTCTGCAGAATGAACTTGTTTAAACTGTTCTTTAAGAATTAGTTCTTTAGTGGGAATTTTAACCTTAACTTGTGTAATTATAGGTTGATAGACCTTACCTCCTGATGCAACAATTTTTCTAAGATATCCCTTCGATTTCAACAATTTTTCGGTATCCAAAAGTGGAGTAGTCTGCTTTTCATCTGGGTTTTTCTTTGTATTCTTTCAACCGAGGGCCAAATTTGCCTACAATGGATTCATCAAGTGAAAAATGAACCTTTCCACGTATTCAATCTTTGTTCACATCAAAGTCCAAAATTTAACTTTTTCGTTCTCCAAGGGAAAATGATTTTGTTTCTTCATCCCCGACAACAACGCCAAAAAGATGTTGTTCCTGATATTAATTCTAAGGCTCAAAGAATAATGTAAGGCATCAAAGATTTAAAATGAAGTATTTTATAAGTGTTTTTTCTACCTTCAGTTTTCTGAGAAATAATCTTTAACTGAAATTAATAATAAGAGAGTACAAAGGTTGTATCTCATTATCTGAGTCGCAATTATAATGTCAATTGATGTGGAAAATATTTACAAAACTATTAAAACAAAGTCAGGTATCAATTATAGATAAGTCTCACCTTGTTTGTAGTAGAAGAAAAGTAGAAGATGCACCCTTGAAAAGGAGATAAAAATGCATTAATTCACAAAGATCACATGTCTTGTTTTACTCACAATAATAACAGAGGAAAAATTGTTATTGAATGAACTGTTGATATATTATGATCACAGTAGATGTAGTACTAAATTGCAATCATTCTCTCTTCAAGAAATACAGAAAGATATTTAGAGAGATGGAAACACATAGGAAACACATAACTCAAATTGAACGAAACTTAGAATTTCTATCTGCACTTGTATTAATATTCAAAAAAAAAAAGCTCTTTTACATTCAGTAAGAAGCAACCAGGAATAGATCTAAAATATATCTATTTATACAAAAATTGTCTCAACTAAAAACCATTGGAATTCCTACAATAGAATACCATCTGAATGAAATAAGAACATGTAGATATTGTTGAGTTATGATTTGATGTGTTGGTGCTTCATCTGTCTCTTCATTTTCTCGTTGATGCACTCGTTTTCATTTCTTCTTTGAACCGGGTACAAATGTCCTGTAAGGCAACCACAATCATTGGCTTACTGTCTTTTCCATATGATTTCATTGTCATCTATCCCTTCGAATGCGTTTACTAGGATAAAGAATTACAATTGAAGATATGGGGGTGGTAATTGGATAGGTATGTCAACGCTGACTCATTATGGGATAGTTAACAGTTATGGGGAAGAGTAACCATTCACGAATAGGATGACCTGGGGACAAGTTTCCAATAAGGAGGTGGGATGAGTGGATGCGAGGGTGTAGGTGGTAGGGATAGACAGGGTAATTGATGTGTAGTGAGTGTGATAGGCTGGAGGGTGAAATATAGAGTGGGTGGGGGGCAGGTGTTGATTCCTTTTATAATTTTCTATTTTGTGGAAGTGTGAGGAAGTAGTTTTGAGGTAACCTTCCTTTCTCCTTGCAATGCACCTAATGATGCCACATTCCCCCGAGAGAAAATTGTGGTATAAATTGTTGGACCACCATTTGAAATTAAACCCCATGCAACTTCACCCCCCGTAATCATTCTCGGCTGCTGATCTCCATGGTCAATTAAAACATGACTGTCTATCTTGAAAAGTGAGATAAGCACCCAAAGGTTAAGCCAAGGTCACAAATCTCGGTCACACGTAGAGAATTCAGAATAAGCTTCATGCAATTTACTGTTTGTTGATTTAATAAGGGGACATGTGTTAGATGATCCCCATATTTGGGTGATCTCGTATTCCAGGAGGAAGCAAAAAATGTTGAGTAAATAACTCCTGAAGTTTCGAAGCCCAGAGTTCATCTTTACCATTGATAGAAGTGGACACGTGGCGGGTGATACTGCACTCCGATGGATAACCACTTTGGGAGAAAGACGTATGCATGAAGCGAGAACTACCGAAGAACCAAAGCCTGGAATTCATCTGGATTGTTGATCGAAGTGGACACGTGTCGAAACATCTAACACTCCATAAGGTTTTCGACGTTATGCATCTCAAAACACCCAAAGCCTAGAGTTCTGAAGTAAATCTCAGTCGTCCAAATCAAAAGGACACGTGGCGCCAGATCTCTTACTTCAGAAACTTATCACTTCAAGGGTTTTTGTTGTTGTACATCTCAGAACACCTGAAGCCCAGACTTCTAAAGTAAATCTAATCCGTCCAAATCAAAAGGACACGTGGTGCTAGTTTTCTTACTTTTGAAAATTAGCACTTCGTGGGTTTGTGCTATTGTGTATCTTGGAACACCCAAAGCCTGAAGTCCCGAAGTAAATCTCAGTCGTCTAAATAAAAAGGACATGCGATGCCAAATCTCTCACTTCAAAGACTTAGCATTCTATAAGTTTTTCTATGTTAAACATCTCAGAACGCCCGAAGTTAGGAGTCCCGAAGTAAATCTCAATCATCCAAATCAAAAGGATACATGGTGCCAAATCTCTTACTTTGGGGACTTAGCACTTCGGGGGTTTGTGTTGTGCACATTCTTTCTCCCAATTTTGTCTATTTATCCCTTCCCTACCATATTTAGTCCCTTTCTTAGTTTATCAAGCTTCCAAACTGGTTTAACGTTCTTCTAGATTATGAAATCTGGTCTAACGAGCTTCCTTGCAAATTTTCGTGGTGCCATAATACTTAAAGAAATAAGATTATCCTGCATGTAACAAGAGAGGTCCGTAATCTCTTCACTGAATGAAAAATTGTTAATTGTAAATGGTAAAATGATTTTGAAATTCGAAGAGCTTTATAAAATCTATTGGTCTTCATATAGATTTGTTTTCAGAGATATTATTAAGAAGTTGGATGGAATTTATCACTTGGAAAATCACAATAATTATTCAAATCGTTAACTTTAGCCAATCATATTCATCATTAACAATTTCATGGTTCTGGGTTCAGAGGTTTTGAATGTGAGAGGAAAGAAATATCCCGAAGGTCGAATTCATGGAGAAGTTAATCTCTTATTAATAACTTTTATGTTTCAATTAATCATGTTTTAAACATTGAGTTAGCCTTAAGTACTTTGGCAGATTGACGTTTGAGAGTTTTGGATGTAGCCTGATAGAAATCCTCCGAAGTCCAAATTCCCAGAATAATTCTCTAAGTTTTTTCCTTTTTTGGGTAAAACTTTATTTCTAAGAGGAAAAATCTAAAGTTGAAAAACTCAAAATTATGTGTGTTCCAACATAGGCTCCATCTGGAGATTGTGGCTCCCTATGAGACATGAAAGAAAAATATACCAAGTTCCTTTATTGGGTAAATGGAGTGATTATTTCTTTTTGAAAAAGAAAATCTAGATTTATGTAAGAATTAATGATACATAGAAAAATGAAATTATCCAAGTCCAAAAATCTCCAAAACATACGTAATGATTGATCTCAAGTTAGGTTGTTAAAAAATTATTTTTCTTAAAATTGATTCAGAATTGTTTAAGATAATCAAAATAATCATCTTCGACCGACTTTGTTCACTTCAAGGTTAAGCAGATGTAACATATTTATTTAGGAAATCCCTAGTTAGTTTAGGATGTAAATCATTGAAAATAGAACTAGATAACAAAGTATGATATATAGATATGTATGGAAACCTTACGAATATCATAGATATTGCTTCAGTGTCAGGGAGCTTGTTTAGTACCCCTATGAAGTTATCTACTTCTCCCATTGAATTTTCTTTCACCACTTCAATTAACAAAATTGTGTTTTGCTGAGATGAGGGAAATCAATATATGCATTTCCTTTCATCATCTCCTTTAGACAAGATGGGGGCAATCAAATTATGAATTTACTTTCACCATCTGTCACATATTTTAATATTTTGAAGTGGGGACAATCAATTTGTATGTAACATACAAGGGATGACATCTCTTTAAAATCTTTAGACTGAAAAGAAGGTATGCCAATAGTTTTAAGAATACTCTGAAGCTATCTTTCTTCCAATTTTCAATACACCTTCACCTATAAGAGAAATTTTTTATGGGAATCTTAATCTTTAAGGGATCAACCTTGTGAGAATTAATCAGTTTAAAGTATGATAGCAGAGCTAAAATTATCAGTATTATCCTAGACATTCTTTTTCAATAAAAATCAAAGGAACATAAAGATTCTCTCCTAATCTTGTCTTGAAAATATGTTTTTAAGTTTTCAAAGTCAAGGTAAGTTTCTTTCTTTCTATGAAGACTAAAAGAAAATAAGAAAGGAGAAAGAAAATATGAAGTAGATAAGAACGTGGGGATAGGTAAAAAATGACCCACTCACATATTTGAAGGATCTAAATAGAATACCCTAATCCTACACAAGTTTGTGTATTTAGTTCAGACTTTCTTCGAGCTTATTTATCATTATTTTATTTTTATTTCAGAGATGGCTTTAGAATTTATCAACATGACACTTCAAATTATAATTTTATACATCTCTGATTTTTTGGTCAGGTGATAATATTATCATGAGAAAAACCTCCTTCACATTCATTTCGAAAAGAATTTTTTTTAATTTTATTTGAACTATAAGAAGACTAGAGATTCATACCTTATTTTCCTTTTGAAATTTTAGCAAGTTAGATTATTTATTTATCACCTGTTTTTAGAGAAATCAAAGACTCAAAAGACGAGTGTCGAGTTTTTATTCAGCCTCATCTCTTGATCAACAAGATCTATTCTGCAAAAGGAATCAAGTATAAAATATCAAATAATCCTGTAAAATAGAGATGATGTGTGATAAAGATGTTTTTAATTTTCTCTTTAATGACGTCAAGTAATCAAAACTTTATTAAAAATATTTACAAGAAATGATCAGATGACTTAGATAAAAAGAAAAGAAAAATTGAAAATTAAAAAATCCAATCTTAATCCAATCCGATATATACAATGGAATTCTAAAAGGTGACTACTGCATGAAATGTTTTAAATAGTCCCCATTGATAGGAGAGTCAATAATTTCTCCATTAATATTTTCCAGTGAGAATGAGTTTTTCCCTTAGGGGCTACGATTTTGAAAGGTATGAACCAGAGATGATTGGATTTTCCATGTTTCCCTGCATGTTCCTTTATAGCTTCCATTTTAAAACAAAATCACCAGGAAGAAACTCCCTGTCTTTATATTTTTTATCAAAAAGGGATTTCATATTATCCTTGTATTTTTGGACCTTATCATCCACTTCTAGTCTGTTTTGTTGGGCTTCAATCATTTTATTTATTCTTATCGTAACATCATTTGTCTCTTCATTTGTATCTTGCCAGAGATTCATCACAGGAAGAGAAACATTAATAGCAAGAATAACATTAGTACCATAGACTAATTGGAAATGAGACATACCTATAGATATTTTGGTGCAAATTTGATTTTCCCATAGGGCGTATTTTAAGTGTGTATGCCAAGATTTTTTTTTTCTATCAAAGATTTCTCGATTATAGTCATCAAACTCTTGTTAGATGATTTGACCAACCCATTTCCCTCAGGATAATAATTTGTAGAATGACCTAAAATAATATTGTATTTCTGACAGAAATTGATCATTTCCATAGATTTAAATGCTTGAGCATTGTCTGTAACTATTTTTCTAGGACAACCAAATCTTGCTAAGATGTTTTCTTCCAAAAATTTTATCACTACTGAATATGTAGCATTCCGATTTGGAATGGCTTCAACCCATTTCGTAAAATAGTCAGTAGCAGTCAGAATCCATACATGTTGAGCACTTGATTGTGGATGAATTTCTCCAATGAAGTCTAGGCCCCATTTTTGGAAAGGTGCTTCATATTTTACCAAAATTAAAGGTAAGGAAGGAATATTTTTCTTACCGGAAAACAGTTGGCATGAATTGCAAGCTCCGAACCTTACATTTACATCGTTAAATAATATTGGCCAATAATATCCTGCACTTAAAATTTTGTAACTTCTATTTCAGATTCTATTAGACAACATAATAATAAACCCAGAGGGTCTTTTTAGTATAGCTTTCTGTCAATAATGCAATCCTTAATTGCATGTAACTTTAAAGTTCTTTCTTTAGAAGGAGTCATGGCATTTGGGCATCGAAGATTAATAAGGTATGTAACAATATCACTGTACCAAGTAGAGGAGGAAAATTTATCCTCAATCTAAATCATAGGTGCTTGATTGTCAATTTCCTCTACATCTAGAAGAGAATCGTGTGATTCAAAGTTATTTATTCCAAGCGCTCTAAAATTGGATTTGTCTAATAGCCCTGCCGGACCTTGACCTTTCACTAGTTTGGTTGGTTTCACTTATAAATCAAACTGTTGAATTTTATCCAACCATCTACCTCTTCTTCCATCATTGTCTGGTTGAACCAAGATATCTTTAATTTCACTTTTTGGTACATAAGTGATTATTTTGGAGTGCAAGACATACGTTCTGAAATCCTTGAGCGCCTTCATCATCACATAAGCTTGTTTTTTGAGAATGTCATATCTTAGCTCTGCATCCCTGAGCCTTTTGCTAAAAAAATCTATTGGTTGTTTGAATCCTTCTTCATTCTTTTGAAGGAGCATTGTTGGCACAGTATGTTGAGAATCAAAAGAGAAGATGAAAAATTATTTTGTATAGTCTGGACTTACCAATACTGGTGTTTCTCCTATAGATTTCTTAACACGCTCGAAAGATGCTTTGGTTTCTACAGTCCATCTTGCTTCGCTGTCCTTTTTTGGCATATCTGTAATCAATTTGATTATTTCAGCAAAGTTAGGAATAAGTCTCCTCAAAAATTGATCTTTCCCAAAAAATATTGAATCTCTTTTATATTTCTAGGAATATTAATCAGGTCAATAGCCTCAACTCGTTTAGGATCAACTTTAATTCCATCTTTTGAAACTATATGACCTAAAATTTTACCTTCTTGCATGGCAAAGTGTGATTTTTTGGGATTAAGAGACAAAACAAGTTTTCTACATTTTTTAAACGTTTGTGTGAGGTACACCAAATGTTGTGCATC
Organism: Picea abies; assembly: GCA_900067695.1. NCBI lineage: Eukaryota > Viridiplantae > Streptophyta > Pinopsida > Pinales > Pinaceae > Picea > Picea abies. The sequence continues at coordinate 10,189 of CBVK0100020936.1, forward strand.
AGAATTGGAAAAAATTGTCAGATTGTCTAGATAGATAAAAACAAACTTGTCTCTCACTTACGAATGTGATATCCATTTCTCTTTGGAAAGTTTCTCTTGCATTCGTTAAACCGGAAGGCATTTTATCATACTTAAAGGTTCCCCATGGATTAGTAAATGCATTCTTTTCTCTATCATCTTCATGAACGTAAATCTGATTATATCCTGAGACACCATCAATCATAGAAATTTTGTTATCCCCTACTACCTTCTCTAAAACATGGTTCATTTTTTTGACCGGGTAGTTATCTTTAAGAGAAGACCAATTTAAGTTCCTAAAATCAACGCAGAGTCTTATTTCACTATTCTTCTTCCTAACAGGGACTAAATTGGCCATGCATTCATAGTATCTGAGGGGGACAATGATTTTTTCATCAAGGATCTTTTTAACCTCCTTTTCTATTACTGGCAGAAGAATTGGGTTTATCTGTCTAAGCTTCTACTTGAAAGGCTTAATACCATGTTTTAAGGGAATCACATGTTCAATAACAGAAGTATCATAAGTTTTTAAATCATCATAAGACCATGCGAAAACATCTTTATAATGTTTAAGTAACTCATCATAGTTACTCTTTATTTGTGTTGGAAGATATTTTGATATTTTGACCATTTTGGGATTTTCATTAGTTCCTACATTACAATCTTCAACTTCTTCGGGTTGAGGTCGCAAAGTATACTTTAAAGGTATATCATCTGGTCAAACAACCTTTATAAGGGGGTCATACTTATGGGAATTTGATTTTTTTTAAGTAAGATCATGCAATGATTTGCAATTTTATCTTGGAACTTCTATAGGTTCTCTCCTTCCTGCATAATCCAAGCAGGATCATTCTAATTTTCTTGATCTATGTGGGTCTCAGAAAACTCATCTACCATTTCCAGGAACTATTTGATTTGTTCATCATCTTCAAACACATTCCATTGTTGAACATTGTTTGGAATTGAAGGCCTATGTCTCATCTCAATATGATATTTTAGCTTCAAACCAGTAGATGGTACAAAAGTCGCAGCAGCTTTGGCTAAAGAATCATCTTGTTGATTTTGCATTCTGGGAATAGAGTGAATATTATAAGATGAGAATAAATTATCTATTATATCCCAGGAACAATTTCTATACGATCTCAACCTCATATACTTAGCTTGATATTGTTCTTTTGTTTGTTTTACAATGAGCTCAGCATCACCATAAACTATCAAATGTTCCATTTTAAATTTTCTTGCAACTTATAATCCTAAAACTAAAGATTCATATTCATAGACATTATTGGTATAATAGACCTCCCATTGTAATCTATAAGAGAAAGGAATAACATAATCATCACTTGGTGCCACAAATAAAACTACAGCTCCTGCTCCTTTGCAGGATGAAGCACCATCAAAGAACATTTTCCACATCTCCTCTCTAACATTTATATTTTTCTTTGAAAATGCAATTTTTTTATTTTCTCCTTCTACACATTCCTAAAAATCATCATCTACAAATAATATTAAATTGCCCAACTATTGATCAACAACATAGACTAGATAGTTATTGAGATTTTGAGAGTCACTTGCAGTATACGCCAGTCTAGTTTCTCTGTACAGCCGAGTAAATTGTTCACCAAAAATTGGAATTGTAGCATAGGTCATGTCTATATGGATTGATCCTCCTAGCTTGGAACCCCAATATCTGGATAAAAGCATGCCATACTTGGCAGGAACATCAACAACAACAACGTCCATAAGGATACTTTTCACAGGAACATGAGAAAAGTTTACAACTAGATATTTAATCATACCTAGACACTTAACCTTTATAGAATAAAATGAGTACAAATCTTGATAAGGTCTAGTAATTTCAAGGCCCAATTTTTCCATGATAATCTTAGGAATTAAATTATGCAAAGCTCCTGAGTGTAACATGCAATTATCAAGTAAATGCTCGTGCACAGTCAATGTAATATAGAAAGGAGAAACAACATCCTTACTATTTTCAATGTGTGGTCCGAACATTATTGTAGGGTTTTCATCATGAAAATTAATAACATCAACTTGGCATTTAGTATCAGAAAAATTTATTTCTTTAGCGATTTGTTTTTTATAGATCGGGTTCCTGGAAAGTTCAACGAAAGGCATTGGAATTTTAATTTTATTAAGTTCATTCTCTAAATTGAAAGTCCCAATTGGTTTTTCAATTTCCCTGTTCTCAATTTCAGCTTCTGTATTTTTTGGCTTCTTAGTTTGCACTGCTTTCATTTCAACTTGCTTTATTTGGGCAACTTGCATTTCAGTTGATGGTTTTGTAATTGCTGCCTCATTTTCTTTGTTTCGTGATGAAATCTTTTATGGTGGAATATTTGTAGGAAATTTTTCTCTTGGACTCAAATCATATTTATGTTGAAGCTCGACCATTGCTGAATCAACAAGACCTCTATATGTAGAGTCTCCCAAATTGTTGATATTTTCATCATCATTAAACATAGATTATAGATCCAAGGATTTCTCATAATTCTGTTTGATTAGGTGCAGATCAAGATCATCATTGTTTAGGTTGTTTAAATCTTCCTCTAATTCCTCATAATATTGCACCTCATCTCTTTGTATGAAATTCTCAGTTTTATATAGAGCTTGAATCTTTTGATCCTCATTTTTTATTTGACTATGTTGTATCTGAGGATTAGGATTTCTCCTAAATTGATTTCTGACATATGGGTCAGGTTTGATGTTTTCTATTTCCATATTGGAAATTTTGTTCGATAAGACTTTAATAATTTTCGCCAAGTCATCCATTTTTTCCTCTGTAGATTTCCCAGATCTAGAAGGCCCTGCATGTTCTTTCAAACACCTAGGTTCTCTTGTTTTCATGTTAACTTTAGTTTTCAAATTCCTGGATGCCATCATATTTTATTCAATCTCTATAGCATCATCTTGCATTCCTACTAATGTAGTGGATCTTCATTCTCTCAAAAGTAGAGCAGAATTAGAATCAAAAGCCCCTGCAAAAGTAACTTTCACAGCTGGTTGAGAAGGTTTAACTTCAGTTGGGATTTTGTGATAAAGATTATTAAATATTTGGATAAATTCTAGGATTGATTTAGAAGTTTTCTTTCTGAAGGATTTGAATTCGATTAGGTAATATAGATGGTATTTTTCTCACCCCATTGCCTTATGTAGTGTTGTAGACCCCTAAACCCTCGGGTCGAGGTCCACGCAGGATCACTCTAAATATTCCCTTTGAGTCTAATTGACTCTTTGGTTTCCCCTCAGGGAATACCTTTCACACAAAATAGTGTATCCACAGGTCCTTATGAGTGTGCCCCACGATCAAACATTAAGCATCAACCCAAATCTCCTGACCCAAAATAGGATCGTGCCCTCCGCTAATCCGGGACTTCGAGTTTCACGATTTCGCGATCCCTATTGTCGAGGGTTCCTATCTCTACAACCTATGAAACTTGAATTACCGAACTCTGATGCACTCGGAAAATATTGGCTTCCCAATGGGCTCCTCACTTCATCAGGGCTTCGGACTTCGTGATTTCGCGATTCTAGATGCAAGGCTTCCAGTCCTTCGACCTCCGAACCCTGAAATGGTCAACAAGGTTTGACTCCACCTGGAGACAAGTATGCCACTTGTCACTTTTCCTAGCTTTCAGGACTTTCACTCCCAAATCATGGCCTTCTCCGTTTCCTGACAACCGAAGTGCCGAAATCCCTAAACTCTAATCCAATTCCTGTCGCGACTCACGACTTCGGGATTTATGTTTCACTGTGTCCAACTCCTTGTTCTTAGGATCCTCAAAATGCTAAAATGATCCAACGACTTGTGCAAAGAATGATCAATGGTCCACATTGATTCTGGATCCTAGAGTGATAAGCTCGCCTACCTCTAACCACCCTGCAACTTCCCTGGATCTTACGGTCCTCATGGTTTCCTAAATTCCCCACAGAGAATTTTGATAGCTCATTTCTCCTTGATAACTCCTACGAAATAACCAAAGTTCTTCCACTGGGACTTAACTTCTATTGGACAACTTCGACCCTTGTCTCCCTTCGAAGTAGTTTGACCTTGTCCTCCTTTGAACACTTCAATGGTGCTACCCCTTCTGATCTTTCTTTTCAATTTTGAGTCTTCAAAAAGACTCCTGCACGCACTCCTTGCAGCAATCCCTCAAATACTTTTAAGTATTTGAATTCTTGACTCTGTTCACCACCCCTGCAATAACAGTCCTTCAATTCACCCCTTGGTTGATAAGTTATGAGCTTCCAACCAGTCTTCGCACACCTTGCATGGCTTCTGTGCTTCACCTGCACTTCTATGGGAATGAGAACGATACTATCTCTCCTGAGCTTTCAGAGATAAACTATGAGCCTTGTTGACGCACTCCTTGCGGACGATTTCACTACACTCCTTGCAGGAACTTCTCTCACTCAGGAAGAGAAACAATTGAAACTCATCCTCTCTCTCTCTCTCAGATTTCAAACATTCAACATGTAATTATACATGCACACACTATTTAAAGAAATTGCATAACAAAGAGAATAAACAACCATGAGCATATCATTCAACATGTATACACAGAAAGAAACATAACACCATGAATCTGAATCAAAGCTCTTTACATTAATTCAAACTTTTGTACATGGGTTCTTCTTCTCAAATCTCTGCTACAACTCTCTTCTTCTTCTCTATGCTCAATGATACAATGCTCTCTCATCTTACAATGATACAAAGGTGAGGGTGTCTATAGTCGGTTTTCCTTCCTATGCTCTAAACTGTCTAATCTATTAATTCAAACCTACCTACTTTCATTAACTATGCATAAATGCCTTAATGTTTTACAAATGGGAGCAATCACTCAAGATCTATTTGCAATATGAAAGTACGCTTCCCTTTAACTATTACATTAATGTTTCAAAAATATTTCAAAATGTGCACTGGTGGCCTTCCAGTTGTCTTCCCCTTCATGCTCGCTTGACTTCTTACGATGCTCCTACATCATACTCCCTCACTTGAAAATTTTCATGAACTCCTGTTCACGAGCTCTTGCATGTTCTGTCCATGCTTATGAATTTTTGCTTCATTTTCCCCGTTGGCATCTTCAACTGGATGTCCCTTCCATTTGACCAAGTATTCAAAATATTCTTTCTTCCTGGTCTTCTTGCTGACTCTCTTGTCAATTATACTTTCTATCTGTGGCTTTTCAGCTACAGGCATTTTCTTAGTCGACTGAACCTCTGTCTATTCATACTCTGCTCCTACTTCTCCAGCTTTGTAAGGGTACAAATCCGCAATATTGAATGTCGATGAAATTTCGATCCCATCAGGTAATTCAATCTCATATGCATTTGCCCCAAATTTCTTCATGAACTTGCATGGTCCAATATTTTTCATCTTCAACTTGTTATATGTTCCCCTTGGGAACCTTTCCTTTCTCAGATGTTCAAGAATCATATCACCAACTTCAAATTAAAGTTCTTGCATGTGTTGATTTGCTTTGCGCTTGTACTCCTGACTCGAACTTTGCAATCGTTCCTTGACTTGGTTTTGAAGCTCCTTCATCGCTTTTGCAAAGTCCTCTACACTAGCACTTCTGAATTCATTTTGTTCTGAATCTTTCAAATCAGAAACTCCCCTTGGCTGCATTCCATATACAATTTGGAATGGATTGTGCCCTGTGCTTCTATTGATCGAATCATTATAAGAAAATTCTTCCTGTGGCAGAATGTGGTCCCACTGACTGTGGTGTTCAGTCACTAGGCTCCTCAACAAATCTCCCAAGCTTATTTTCACAATTTCTGTCTGCCCATCCATCTGAGGATGATATGTTGAGCTAAATGATAATTTTTTCCCTATATTTTTCCATAAATTCCTCCAGAAATGTCCTATGGACTTAATATCTCTATTCAAAACAATACTCCTTGGAAATCCGTGAAGTATAATGACCTCTTTGAAAAACAAGTTCACAATATGTGTTGTGTCACTGGTTTTCTGGCATGGTATGAAATGTGCCATTTTTGAAAATCTGTCTAACACCACAAAGATTGAATCAAATCCTCTTTGTGTCCTTGGTATTCCCAATATAAAATCCATGCTCATTGCATCCCATGACCTTTCTGGTATGGGTAATGGCTGGTACAATCCTATGTTTTTCCTTTTTCCTTTTGTGTGCTAACAAATCCTACATCTTTCTACAAATCTATTTACATCTATCCTCATCCCTGGCCAAAAATATGAGTCATTCAACTTTGAGAACGTTTTTTCATGACCGAAGTGTCAGGCCAATCCTCCACTGTGTTTTTATTTCAATAGATTCTCCATCATGGAGCATTTTGGAATACATAATTGGTTGCCCCTGAATAATAATCCATCCTAGATCATATATTTGGTCCACTAGCTTCTGTCCCTGAGAATTAGATTCTCAGATGCCTCATACGCCTCTTTAAAATATGGGTCATCCCTGTACGTTTCCTTGAGGTTATCAAAACCCAAAGTTTTGACTCTGAATTCCTACATCAGCAAACATTTCCTGCTCAAAGCATCAACAGCTTTGTTAGCAGTTCTATTAATATGCATAATCACAAAAGTAAAATTTTGCATATATTCAACCCATTTTGCATGCTTTTGGTCCAACTTCTCCTATTGAGTCACGAATTGCAAAGCATGATTATCACTATACAAATCAAACTCTTTAGGAACCAAATAATGTCTCCATTTCTTCAGCGCTTGTATGAAAGGATAAAATTCTTTGTCATATGTCGAGTATTTGATCTTCGCTTCATTCAACTTCTCATTGGAGTATGCAACCGACCTATCGTCTTGGCTCAAGACCACCCCAATCGCATACCTACTCGCGTCACACTTGACCTGGAATGTCTTACTAAAATCTGGAAGAACCAAAATGGGTTGCTTTGTGATCTTCTTCTTCAGCAAGTTGAAACTCTTCTCTGCTTCCTCTATCCAATGAAAAGATTTGTGTCTTTGCTTCATCGTATCCATCATCGGTTCACTAATCCCACTAAAATTTCAGATGAATTTCTTGTAGAAACTAGCTAAACCATGGAAGCTTCGAACTTCAAACACACCTTTCGGTGATGGCCAATTCTTAATCCCGTTTACCTTTTCCGGATCCATCTTCAACTCATTCGTAGAAATAAAAAAACCCAAGTAAATGAGTTATGTCCTCATAAATGATGATTTCTTCATGTTTATCAACAATTTCTTGCTGTAAGCTCCTCATCACTACAGCTAAATGATTTAAGTCCTCTGCTTTAGTCTTACTAAAAATCCATATATCGTCAAGATATATGATGACGAACTTCTCGATGAACTCCTTCATGACTTCATTCATCAATATCATGAGCGTACTAGGTGCATTTGTTAAGCCAAATGGCATAACAAGCCATTCATACAGTCCTTCATTCATCTTGAATGTTGTCTTCCATTCATCGTATTCTCTCATACGAATTTGATGATAACCGCTTTTCAAATCAATATTTGAAAAGAATCTTGCTCCACTCAAGTAATCCATCAAATCATCCATCCTTGGCAATGGAAATATGTATCTGATGGTAATCTTATTGATTGCTCTTGAGTCTGTACACTTTCTCCAGCCTCCATCTTTCTTTTGGCTAAGCACTGTTGAAACAGCGCATGGACTCAAGCTTTCTCGAACCAATATTTTGTCCATTAAATCCTGGACCTGTCTTTTGAATTCTTCATTCTCCTACAGTGTCAACCTATATGCTGCTTTGTTTGGCAAACTAGCTCCAAGTATAAGATCAATGTGGTGACTTATACTCCTGATCGGTGGCAATGAATGAGGTAGTACATCCACTACTATATGAACAAACTCTTCCAACAACTCTTGGATTTCTTGTTGTAAATCATCCACTCTTGTACTGGTCAAAAACATTCTTGGATTCCTAACCACAATAAATTATGTGTCTTCCTTCTTCTTAACCTCATTAAGAAGTTCCTTCCCACTCATGAGAAGTACAGTTTTGCTTATTTCTAGTTTCACTTCTTTGTCCTTAATTGGCAACAACATGTGAGTTCTCCCATTCTTCTCTAGGGTGTATGTGTTCTTTCTCCCATCATGAACCACATTTCTGTCATATTGCCATGGTCTACCCAACAATAGATGACAAACATCCATGGGAATGACATCCCATAATATTTCATCTTTATATCTTCCTATTTTAAATTCAACTAAACATTGTTTGGTGACATTTACCTGATGTCCCTTTTGTAGCCATGAAACTCTGTATGGGCTTGGATGTACGATAGTCTCTAGCTCCAACTTTTCTACCATCTTTGTAGAAATGAGATTATTTGTGCTACCACTATCCATGATGACTTTGCATACCCTATCTTTGGTCTTGCAAGCAGTCTGAAATAGATTGTTCCTTTGGGATGGGTTCTCTGCCTCCTTCTTCGACGTTAAGAGAAATTTTCTCATCATTAAGGATCTTTCACCCTCAGCATCTTTGGCTTCAACATTCCATATTTGAGCTTCGACAATGTGAGTTTCACCCCCATCTTTATTTCTATCTGGACACTCATAAGATTTATGTCCATTTTCTCACAGACAAAACATTTCACCTCACCTCCTTGACCTCTTTCTCTTCCTCTAGCTCGAGGAAAAGTATTTCTATCAGCATACTTCCCTCTCTGTGAGCTTCTTCCTCTCTCATGCTGAGTTTGAGGTTTCTTCCCCTCTTCTTGAGGTCTCTGAGTTCTATCTTGGGAAATTGTCTTGCCTTTGGCCTGACTTCTACCTCGGCCTCTTTGACCTTGCTTTCGACTCAGCTTTTCTTCATCTTTCAGAGCCATTTGATAAGCATCTTCTACATTTTGAATGATCATCATGCTCATCTCATATTGGATGTCATATCTCAGACCATTCATGTACCTGGCAACCTTTTCATCATCGCTTTCCCGATGACCTGCTCTGATGTTTAGTTTGTAGAATTCTTTAGTGTACTCTTTCACTGTCATCAGCTTCTGTCTCAAATTATGCATTCTCTGAAACAAAGTGATTTGATAATCCTTGGGTATGAATTTTTCTTTCATATTCGCAACCATTCTATCCCAACTCTTGATTTTCTGCTTGCCTTTGCAACGTCTATCAGCCTATAGTTCATCCCGCCATAATGTTGCATGCCCTTTAAGTCTTGTGACAACATGTTTGGCCTTCTTGTCTTCCTTGACATCCTCATAGTCGATGTATTTATTCAGATCCCTAATCCAGTCTAGAAGCTCTTCAACATATAGGTTTCCTTTATACATGGGAATCTCCATATTTTCTCTAGCACCTATCCTTGTAAAAACCTTGAATAAGTGTTCATCTATAGCATCTTCGACTGCAACTTCTTCTCCATGCCCAACTTCATTTTCACTTTCAGCCTCGTTGATATCCCCAGCGTCGACTGTGTGCCTCTGTGTTGTCTCCATGGCATCAAGTCTGGCACATAGTTCGCGCATTTCCCTTTCCACTGTTGGATCAGGCATTGGTCTATCTCTTCTTCTCGACGGCATGAATGAGAAATATTCTTCCTTTCTTTGCTACAAAAAGCAAAGAATCTTTCTGTGCTTCTGATACCACAATGATGTGTACCAGAGTACTCTTCTACCTTCTTGTTTCCTCTGCCTGAAATATACAAATAGATTCAAGCTCTGATACCACGACTGTTGTAGACCCCCAAACCCTTGGGTCGAGGTCTGTACAGGATTTCTCTAAATCTTCCCTTTGAGTCTAATTGACTCTTTGGTTTCCCCTCGAGGAATACCCTTCACTCACAATAGTGTATCCACAGGTCCTTATGAGTGTGCCCCACGATCAAACATGAAGCATCAACCCAAATCTCTTGACCCGAAATAGGATCATGCCCTCCACTAATTCGGGACTTCGGGTTTCACGATTTTGTGATCCTTGTTGTCGAGGGTTCTTATCTCTACAACCTTTGAAACCTAAATTGCCAAAATTTGATGCACTCAGCAAAGATTGGCCTCCCAATGGGCTCCTCACTTCATCGGGGGCTTCAGACTTCACGATTTCATAAGTCTAGATGCAAGGCTCCCAGTCCTTCAACCTCCGAACCCCGACATGGTCAACAAGGTTTGATTCCACCTGGTGACAAGTACACCACCTATCACTTTTCCCGACTTTTGGGACTTTCACTCCCAAAGCACTGCCTTCTCCGTTTCCCAACAACCAAAGTTCCGAAATCCTGAAACTCTAATCCAATTCATGTCGCAACTCGCGACTTTGGGATTTTCATTTCAATGTGTTCAACTCCTTGTCGTTAGGATCCCTGAAATGCTGAAATGATCTGATATCTTGTGCAAAGCATGATCAATGGTCCATGTTGATTCTAGATCCTAGAGTGATAAACTCACCTGCCTCTAACCACCCTGCAATTTCCCTAGATCCTACGATCCTTGTGGTTTCGTGAATTCCCCATAGAGAATTTCAACTGCTCATTTCTCCTTGATAACTCCTGTGAAATAACCAAAGTTCTTCCACTAGGACTTAACTTTTGCTGGATGACTTCGACCCTTGTCTCCCTTCGAATTAGTTTGACCTTGTCCTCTTTTGAACACTTCAATTCACCCCTTGGTTGATAAGTTTTGAGATTTCAACCAGTCTGTGCACACTTTGCATGGCTTCTGTGCTTCACCTACACTTCTACGGGAATGAGAACAATGGTATCTCTCCTGAGCTTTCAGATATAAACTATGAGCCTTATCAACACACCTTGCGGATGATTCCACTGCACTCGTTGTAGGAACTTCTCTCACTCAGGTAGAGAAACAATTGAAAATCATCCTCTCTCTCTCTCTCAAATTTCAAACATTAAACATGTAATTATACATACACACACTATTTAAAGCAATTGCATAACAGAGAGAATAAACAACCATAAGCATATCATTCAGCATGTATACACAGAAAGCATCATAACACCATGAATCTGAATCAAAGCTCTTTACATTAATTCAAACTTCTGTACATGGGTTCTTCTTCTCAACTCTCTGCTACAACTCTCTCCTTCTCTATGATCAATTATACAATGGTCTCTCATCTTACAATGATACAAAGGTGAGGGTGTCTATAGTCGGTTTTCCCTCCTATGCTCTAAACTGTCTAATCTATTAATTCAAATCTACCTACTTTCATTAAATATGCATAAATGCCTTAATGTTTTACAAATGAGAGCAATCACTCAATATTTGTTTGCAATATGCAAGCACACTTCCCTTTAACTATTGCATTAACATTTCAAAAATATTTCAAAACTTGCGATGGTGGCCTTCCAGCTGTCTTCCCCTTCACGCTCGCTTGAATGTTTATGATGCTCCTGCATCATGAAGGAAGTTTCCTCATCATTATATGATGGTATAGAACCTACTGGAAGTCCTCTGAAGAAAGTCCTTACTTATCCTTCAAAAGTTTCTACCAACAGTCTCGTGTAAACATCCTCGTTCTCAACACCAAGGATATCTGCAAATTGATTGAAAACGACAATATGTTCTGTTGTTGTTAGATCCCCTTCCCCCATGAATATTTTAGGGAGGCTCTTCATATAGTTTTCAGGTGAATCATGTAGGACAATAGGAAGAAATAAGGGAGCATATATAGAAGCAACCTTGTGAAAGGTCCTAGGGGGTTGAGCTTTTCCACCAGCCCATGCACCTCTAGCACCTCCAATACCAACACCTCCAACACCAACCATTGAAAATCTAGGAGACATAAATCGATGGATAAACAGGAGATTATCAAGAACTTAAAAAGATTGATCTACTAAAATATTGACTACTCCAGGAAGAGAAAGAATCAGTTGTGTGCTAATGATAGTAGGGATTGAAATGGATTCTTTATTTTCATTGTTAAAAATATCTATTAATGAAATAGGGATGGTCTGGTCAATCTCAAATTTTATTTATGGAATAATTACTTCTGGATTTTCTAGTTTAACCTCAGATTTGCTTGTTGATACTTCCACAGAATAAACTTGTTTAAATTTTTCTTTAAGACTTAGCTCTTCGTCATGAATCTTAACCTTAACTTGTGAAATTCTAGGTTGATAGAGCTTACCTGTTGATGCAACAGTTCATCTGATATATCCCTTCAGGTTCAACAAATTGTCGGGATCCAAAACTGGCGTAGTCTGCTTTTCGTCTGGCTTTTTCATGGTATTCTTTCTATCGAGGGACAACTTTTCCTACAATGGAGTTCCCAGGTGAAAAATGAACCTTTCCACGTATTCAATCTTTGTTCACCATCAAAGACCAAATTTTAACTTTGTATTTCTCCCAGGGAAAATGATTTTGTTTCTTCATCCCCAACAATGACACCAAAAAGATGTTGTTCCTGAGATTAATTCTAAGGCTCAAAGAATAATGTTAGGCATCAAAGATTTAAAATGAATTATTTTATAAGTTCTTTTTCTACCTCCAGTTTTCTGATAAATAATATTTAACTGAAATTAATAATAAGACAATACATAGGTTGTATCTCGTTATCTGAGTCACATTTATAATGTCAATTGATGTAGAAAATATTTACAAAACTATTAAAAAAAGTCAGATATCAATTATAGATAAGTATCACCTTGTTTGCAGTAGAAGAAAGGTAGAAGATGCACCCTTGAAAAGGATATAAAAATGTGGTAATTCACACAGATCACGAGTCTTGTTTTACTCACAGTAATAACAGAGGAAAAGTTGTTACTGAATGAACTAATGATATATTATGATCACAATAGATGTAGTACTAAATTGCAATCATTCTCTCTTCAAGAACTACATAAAGAAATTCAGAGAGATGGAAACACAGAGGAAACACATAAGTCAAATTGAACGAAACTTAGAATCTCTATCTGCACTTGTATTAATACTCAAAAAAGTTATCTTTTACATTCAGCAAGAAGCAGCTGGGAATAGATCTAAAATATATTTATACAAAAATTGTCTCAATTGAAAACCATTGGACTTCCTACAATAGAATGCCATCTGAATGAAATAACAACATGAAAATATTGTTGAGTTCTAATTTGATGTGTTGGGATTTCATCTATCTATTCATTTGCTCATATATGCACTCATTTTCCTTTGTTATTTTAAATGGGTACACATGTCCACTAAGGCCACCATAATCATTGGCTTATTGCCTTTGCCATATGATTTTGTTGCCATCTGTCCTTTTGGATGTGTTTACTAGTATAAATAATTGCAGTTGAAGATATGGGGGTGGTAATTGGATAGGTAGCTCAACGTTGGCTCGTTATGGGATGGCTAATAGTTATGGGGAAGAGAAATCATTTAGGAATAGCATGACGTGGGGAAAAGTGTCCAATTAGGAGGTGGGATGAGTGGATGAGAGGATGTAGGTGGTAGGGATAGATGGGGTAAGTGATGTGTAACAAGTGTGACAGACTGAAGGGTGAAAGATAGAGTGGGTGGGGGGCAGGTGTTGAGTCCTTTTATACTTTTCTATTTTGTGGGGGGGCGAGGAAGTGGTTTTGAGGTAACCTTTCTTTCACCCCACAATGCACCTAGTGATTCCATGTACCCGTGAGAGAAAACCACAATATAAATTGTAAGACCGTCCTTTTAAATTAAACCTCGTGCAACTTCACCCCCTAAAATCATTCTCAACTGTTGATCTCCATGGTCCATTAAAACATGATAGTCGACCTTACAAAGTGAGATAATCACCCAAAGGTTAAGAATAGGTCACATCTCTCGATCACATGTAGAGAAGATAGAGAGAATTTCGTGCAATTTCATGTCCGTGGATCCAAGCAGGGGACACATGTTAGACGATCCCCGTAATTGGTGATATCATATTCGAGGAGGAAGCAAACAATCTTGAGTAAAGAACTCTTGAAGTTATGAAGCCCAGAGTTTATATGTACCATTGATCGAAGTGAACACATGGGAGGATATCCTGCACTCTGGCAGATAACCTCTTCAGAAGAAAGACAGATGCATGAATCAAGAACTCCCAAATGCCTGAAGCTCAAACTTCGTCTGGACTGTTGATAGAAGTGGACACGTGTCAGCAAATATGACACTCAGGAAGTTTTTCGATGTTATGCATCTTAGAAGGGCCAAAGCTTGGAGTTTCGAAGTAAATCTCAACCATCCAAATCAAAAGGACACACGACGCTATATCTCTTACTTCAAAAACTTATCACTTCAGGGGTTTGTGCTATTGTGCATCTCAGAACGTCGAAAGCCCATAGTTCCGAAGTAAATCTCAGCCATCCAAATAAAAAGGAAACACAACACCGTATCCATTACTTCAGAAACTTACCACTTCAATGGTTTTTGTTGTTGTGCATCTCAGAACAACCGAAGCTCAGAGTCCTGAATTAAATCTCAACCGTCTAAATCAAAAGGGCATGCGATACTAGAAATTTCACTTCAGAGGCTTAGCACTCTAGAAGGTTGTCGATGTTAAGCACATCAGAACGCCCGAAGCTCAGAGTCCTGAAGTAAATCTCAATAATCCAAATCAAAAGGACACATGGCACCAAATCTCTTAGTTCGAAGACTTAGCAATTTGAGGGTTTTTGTTGTACACATTATTGCTCCCATTTCTCTCTATTTAGCCCTTCCCTGCCATATTTGGTCCCTTTCTTAGTTTATTAGGCTTCCAAACTAGTTTAGCATTCTGCTAGATTCTGAAATCTGGTCTATCAAGTTTCCTTGTAAGTTTTCGTGGCACCATAATCCTTAAGGAAATAAGATTATCCTGCCTATAACAAGAGAAGTCTATTAGATCTTCATTGAATGAAAAACTATTAATTGTAAATGGTAAAATGATTTTGAAATTCGAAGACCTATATAAAATCTATCGGGCTTCATACAGATTTGTTTTCAGAGAGATTATTAAAAATTTTGATGGAATTTATCACTGGGAAAATCACAATAATTATTCAAATCGTTAACTTTAGTCAATCATAAATGACATTAACAATTTGATGGTTTGGGGTTCAGAGGTTTTGAATGTGAGAGGGAATAAATCTCCCGAAGGTCGAATTCACAGAGAAGTTAATCTCTTATCAATCACTTTTATGTTTCAATTAATCATGTTTTAAGCATTGATTTAGCCTTAAGTACTTCGAAGGTTCGAGGTTCGGGAGTTTTGGATGTAGCATGATAGAAATCCTCCGAAAGCCGAATTCCCGGAATAATTCTCTACGTTTGTTTCTTTTTTGGGTAAGAATTTTTTTTTAAGAGGAAAAATCTAAAGTTCAAAAGCTCAAAATTATGCCTGTTCCAACATTTTGTATCATATCTCTTCAAGTCATCGTATTTCTAGGAAAAAACATCTCGATACTTATTGAATAATTTCATGAATTGCATTTTTTTGAATCTGAACAGTGTGTGCCCAATTTAACATACTTAGGATGTTTAGATGTTCACATATTGACCAAGAAATGCATGATAGTAGAGTTGTTGGTATTTGGATTGGCTTGCCTTCTGAACTTGGATTGTAAATCAAATAAATTTTCAAGAGTGAGAATGTTCTTTGGAACAAAATTTATCTTGACCTTGTTATTTCCTTCGTGATAATTTTGCAACTCTTGTTGATGTACTTCATCATCAATTACTAAATATTGGAACATGTCTAACTAGTAAGAAAGTTGATAATTCGAGAATCACTATTGAACACTCTCCAACTCATGACATTATCTAGTAGGGATGGCCTAAACATCATTTCAACCGAAAAACCATCATCAAGAGGCATAAATCTAGAATGCAGACTTGAAGTCCCCTTTCATACCTTCCAGAGCCAAAAAAACACATTTGTTCACATATATGTGCCCTATCAGTTAGACAACAAGCATATATGCAGGTTGCTCCACTACAATCCGCGCACATCAGGTTTGTTGCTCAAAAATCAAAATTATGTCGGGTTTCCATGCCATGTCATGAGATCCATTATCCTTGACCTTCCATATACTGGAAACAATCTGAATCATCCCTTCAGTTCCATTTGAAGGCTATAAATTGAGCTATATCCAAGCCTTGGAAAGGAAGAAAATTCAACTTTGAGAGCAAAGACACTCTAGAGAAATTTCACTTCATATTGAGTCTACATCCCTTTATCCTTGAAAGTTTAAACTCCTTGTTCATCCCCCAAGCTCTTCCTTCTTTGTGATGGATAATCTCATTGTCTCCTTTATACGAGCTTGCCTTTGGTGGAGGATTGAAGTAGTGGAGGCCCAACTAAAGGGACTTAGTTTCTCGGTTCCAATATGTGTCGTTACATAAGTTTTTCACATATATACTTTTGTTTATTATTTTAATAGAAATACTCTTTTCTCATCCAATTGATATCTTGAAAATATTTGAATTATTATTCCATGGGAATATTTGTCATGATTTTTAATGGATTATGCTAATAAATATGTTAACACTATATATCATCACCATATGCTTATGTATTTTTGTTGTTGAGGACAAGCTACATGTATAAATCTTTGAGCTGTGTGCTCAATGGTGGTCTTCATCAAACATCTGGACAAGGTAGGATATTGGCCTTGTCTTGATAGAATTTAATTTATACATCATATTTGGGATTAGATTTTATTTTTGCATGTCATTCCATTTGTTTTGGTTTACCCCATGCCATAGAGATATTTTCCTCATAACAAGTACACATCCTATGTCGACTCCATCCCGTTTTTTAGAACCGTCAAAGAACAAGGTCCACATGTTGGGGGTGTTATTTTTGTTAGCCAAACTAAATTTGAAGTTAGTAAGTATTGGACATGTGCCATTAGGTATTTGTGGACATAGACCTGATTGTAGTTCTGATGGTATTTTAGAAGTCTGAGCTTCGTAACAACCATAATCATTTTCAAAAAAATATTTCCCTAAAACGAAACGAGAAAATCTTATGGGCTTGCTTTTACCCTCCAATTTCATTATTGTGTGCTTCACATGTGCTTCACTGTCAACCCAGATTTGATTGGCATAAATCCTTTATAGGGCAGCCACAGATGAGACCAATCAGTAGCGAAAAAACCTTGAAGTTTGGTTGACTGATCTCTGCTCAAGGTAAAACCATAACTCTCCAGTATGTCTACCTCAACTATGTCTATAGTATGATAAACTATGGGGTCGGATGACAATATGATTAATTCATCCCCGAGTTCCTCTTTCACTTTAATATATGTTCTATATAACTAGATGATTCTAGTTTTTTTATTTGTGGGACAACATTTATTTTTCTGGAAAACAAAAAGGGAATGATATTGGAAGAGGCACAAGAATCTGCTAAATAGTTGTGTACATTAAAATTAAAAACTTCATAAGTAAGCAGAAAAGGTGGCACCTGAGATTTCAAAAAGATACCTATGTTTGTTGTGTTTATAGTTGTTGTCATCTCTACTTTGTGGATTTCTTGTGCATCGTTTTCAAGGATTATGGTTCTAGCAAATGCAATATTTTTTGTTTGAGTGTCATGGGGTTTGAAATAATAGTTTATAAGTTCACATTGTTGTGAGAGGAAGAAAATATCAAACATGGAAATATTAGATTTAACCTTCTTCATGTCTTCAATTATATTATAATCTAGGACGTGTGAATTTGAATTGGTCTTAGCTTGTCCATATTTTCCTTGAATCACCTTTTCATTATTTCCAACAATGCTAAATGTGCTTGGTTTATATTTATTTTCCATAGCATACTTTCCATTTTTATTATTAGCTTTTTCTAGAAATGTGTTGCTTTGTTTTGGGATAATATGGGGGATGTTTTCTTATTTGGAGGATAGGGGGTCAGATGGTGGACCTTTGTTGCGCAAGTTATATCCTTTCGGGGAAATTACTTTAGCCACCTATGTATCTCCTACAAGGATTTATTCAATCTTTTCATTGTTTGATTCTATGCACCAGTACCAAAAGGGCATATCGGATTCTGGGGGATTTTCGTTACTAGTATCAGAAGGAGATGGTGCATGAATTTCATCATCTAAACTCTATTGATCCAGCAATTGGTTGATTTCCAGGGTCATAGAGTTGACCCACTGAGGACACGTTCATTCGGCGTGATTTTGTTTATGACAGGAGAAATAAATGTCATTACTGAAACTATCTAAGTTAAAATCTATGTGGGGTGGTTCAGGCAATTGTGGTGGGTTGTCTAGTTTCTTAAAAAGTGGGTGGAAAGTTCATGACTTTGATGATCCTTTTCCAACATTCTTTTTAAGTTCCACCACTTCATTAGATAACTTCTTAACCATTTTAACCACATTATAGATATCCTTGGATTCCTTGTTGGGTGGATTAGTTAATAACAGTGGCTTCTGCCTAGCCTACTTAGTTTCCTCATAACATGGATGTTGGTCATATGAAGATAATTCTCTTTCCACAGTATCAACCTTGTAAAATTTTAATGCCGATGTGTTTCTATTAGATCATTTTGCAAACATTTGTATGGAGGGGGTTAATGCAGTTATATGATATTCAATGGCCAATGATTAAGTGGGAGCTACCTCATCAGGAAACTTAATCCTGCCATTAATAAATATTCGGTTAAAAAATTTTAAACTTTCCCTCTTATCCATTTTGATGGCTCCTAGTTCATTATGGAGGGATGCATTTGTTTTCCTTTCTCCAAATTTTATCATAAAGAGTCTTTCAAAACTATCCCAGTCAGTTATAGATCTGGGGGGTAGGCTGAAATACCAAGTAGAGTCTTTCCCAAAAAAATTATAAGGAAATAACCTACACACTATGTCATCATGTTGAACACCTAGAAGATGTATGGAAAAAAAGAAATTATTGGCATGATATTTTGGGGATTCGGGTTTGTATGGATCAAATTTTGGTAAATGTTTATCAAACTTCCTTGGAATTTCATGAGGTTATCTGGCGATATTGAGATATCCTTGGGCTCTCCATCACGTAATAACTTCTCTGTGAATCTTGTTTTATCTGATTACTTTTTCTATGGTGATTTCCAATTGTTCACCTATGAATTCTTCTTCAGGTTCGATAAAGAAATATGCAACTATGATTAAGGGTATTGGGACCTATTGTAATGTAGTTTCAATAAGGTCATCTACAAAGTCAATGTAAAAATTAGGATATGTACTAGGACGTTGTACACATGTTGCTTTTCTCCTAGGGAGTTCTGAAGTTGTAGGTAATTTTCCAAGCAATTTCACGTCAGCACGAGTAATTCTACAAGTTTCATGAAGTTCTTCTTGAGGTATGCGAAACCAAGTATCATAATGTATTTCAGGACTACTGAAATCACTTTTGAAATTATCTTTTGAGTCTTCATAAATAAATTCTTGTTCGGACTTGACTTGAGGAAACATGGTAGGTTGTGAGTTGGGATTACTCGTCGAAGATTGATTTTGGTTATTGTTTAGTTCATGTATGTAAGACATAAAACATGGCCATCCTTATAACACCAATTCTATTGATGGGTTCAAATTCTCCCAACAACAACAAAGGTTACTCCCTAGTATATAATCCCAATTAGACTATACACCATTTGGATAAGGAGTCCCATATGGAATTTGGCTCAGCTGCCATTTATTTCAATATTTTGGTTTTCTTATCGGTTATGGTCTGGTGCACCGATGAAGTGGGTTGGTGCAATGAAGAGATGTAGATGAAGACCATGTATGTAAACACAACTAATATATCACTAATATATGATAACCTATCCTAACTAGGAGAAATACTGAAGTAACCAGTAGGTTATTGTTGGGCCATGAATATGACCTCTATTTTTGCATATCTTTGACTTGTTTTTTACCTGTTCAACACCAGTTACCAACATCTTATATCTCCTTTTGACAAACATCTATCTATTTTGCTACATTTCTAGCCTATATCCTTTTTCCCTGCCGAACCATGTTTCTAAGGTAAAAAGATCATCTTTTAATACATTTTGCAAATGTTTTAATCTTTTGAATGTTAATTAAAAGAATGCATACTATGATTAATGGACTAATGCAATATTGGGATGCAACTCTTTTGACTACTCTATTGCATATTACCACATGTTGATGTGGCCTCCTTTTTGCTCGTGAAGTTTGATGCCACTTCACAATAAAATTTTGACTCCTATTCAAAGAAGAACGTATGCAGAGACACATTTACTGGAAGTTGTTATTCGAGGCAAATCTCATGACACTTCATGTCATGAGATCACCCATTCAAGTTTATTATGTAATTAATACTCTGCATGGCTTTTCCATTTTTAGCATTGGTAGTTATCTTAGATGGAGGATCATTGATCCAAAAATGAGGATTAAAAACATTATGAAATGATGGGTCTGCCCCGATATGAGGGCAGCAATTGATTTTGAAAAACTTTGACTGAGACTTTTGCTACATAGAATGATACTGGTTTTCTCTCTGAATTGATGTTTGGTTAAGAATTGAATACATGGATTAATCGTTTCTGCAATAGCTGTTGAATGGATATGGTAGCATAGATCATTCTTTTCTGAAACATTAATTGGGATCTTTGTCTGTCTGGGAGGGCCCACCACCAGAGGTAGATGATCTCTCCATTTTATAGTAGATATACAAAGTAGATGTTGATTGTCTTTTCTGTAGAAATAATCACTATAGAAATTGTTCCATGTTTTTATGATTTAAATATGCAACTATTAGATTAAATTATGTTATAATTTAGATCACATGGCATTGTAATTCCATAGAATAATCTCTGTGCACAGAGCGTAGGATAGTTAGCAGATAGATTTGAATAACTGTTTTTTGTACTTTGTAGATTGAATCATCAATTTACCAAGTCGTAGATTGAACTATAAGATAGAAATAGTGAATGGTAGAATTAAATAGGTTTTAAATTAATTCATAAGGCTTGGATTGTTTGAATTCCTGTTAATATAAATAGATTCATGCATGGTAGTTGAATTTCAATAAATTTAGTTGGTAGTCTGTAAGTTTAAAGCCACAACGTAGAAGAAAGTCTGATTAGTTTTTATCATTTAGTTTTACACAGGTCGGTTGAAAGAAATTGCAGAGTTAGTGACTTAGATTGAATTTATAGTTAGTGGATAATTAGTGAATTTGATTTAAGAGTTAGTTGTGATTTTGTAGATTAAGAAATGACATCAAGATAACATAGATTAAATTTATCCTTACGGCACAATCTCATAGTATTTCCCTCTCATAGGAAATAGATTTATACTTAAAAATAGAATATAGTTGTTGTTAGTGTTCCGTACCCATTTCACACTAGCTACTCTATTTTGTACTTGTTCAACACTGTTATGATTATTTTAGTTAATTAGAAGTTAATCAGGTTTGATATTTCCTTTTTGAATAGTGAATTTTAAATATTTATTTTTAGATCTAGATTCATAGAGTATTTCTCCACTAGCACCCACAACACTGTAGATGAATAAAGAATAGAAGAGGATTTGGTGATTAAGATTAAACCATTTCTTTCTGCATTTCTGATAGATGAATTGTGAATTAATAGATGATAGAATAGGATAGGAGTTCTGATTAAAAGTTAAAATAGAATTTAGATGATTTGAAGGAAAGCTTAGAGTTATGTTTGGTATTTAAATTACATTTCTCTAGTTTTGCCATAGATTAAATGGTTTGCTTAGTATTAGCTATAGACAATGGTTAAAATAGAATAGATGAAATTAATGGTTAAATATCCTTTCCTGCATTTTGAATGTAGAGAGTTTTATAGATAGAGTAATTTGGCTTCTTTTTTAGTAGTCTTTAGAAAATTCTTACCCGCACATATAGTGTAGCATCTCTAAGATTACCAACCCTGGTTTGACAATTTAATGTTTTCAGGTCATTAGAAAAGTGATATAATTTACCTGACATTTTTGGCACCGTTGCCGTGGAGCTGTTTAAAAGGTGAGTTAGATAGTTGGCTTTAATTATTTTTGACATGTTGGTATGGTATTTTCTAGAAGGTTGATGGAGGAGGAGTTGTAAGACTAGAGGTAAGAACCTGTGCATTTGTTATCACAGGCTCCTCCGAAACTCAATCTTAGTCTTTATTTTATTAGTTTCTTTTTATAGTATGTTTTCATGAGAAATAGAGATAATAGAGGTAGATTTAGGGGAAACTCAAAACAAGAAAAATATCCAAAAAATATTTTTGGTGGGTGACAGGGTTCTTTCACCACCTTTGTAGATAGGTATTCTGAGAAAAAACAACAAAAAGGAGAAACCTCCACCCAAAAAGAAACAGAAACTAAAATTGAGATATTGGTTGAGGAGACTATTGAAGGAAACATAGGATTAGAAGAAGAAACACCTGAAATTGGACTAGAAGGTGACAATACAATATCTGAAGAACTTCAATCGACACTGATTACACCTCTAAAACTAGGTGATACCACCCATTCTGGCAAACAATCTCCTGGTAATCCAAATTGGGTTGATTTAGTTAATCCTAAGAGAATGCAAGCTCTTCTTGAGAAAATTGATCCTATAGTTTCACAGGTAGATACCACAATTGTTGGAGCAGAAGTAATAGGATCCTTGGACAATTCAATTATGCAATTAGGGGATAAATATTCTATTAGAAGGTACTCCATTGAAAAAGAGGAAAGGTGGGATTTCACGCCTTCCCTGAAGAAAGATCCTATTGCATATACAATATTTGGTCAACCTTTTAACAGAACTGAGAGGGAAAGAGAAATAGAGAGAAGAGAGGGAGAAGCACTTCATAATGAGTATAGGGAGGAAGAACAAGTAGAAAATGAACTGAGACCAAAACCTACCTTTGGATTCCCAATCTTGGATATGGTTCAAAATATCAATATGAAAAGTATTCCACCCTCTGCACTACCAACCTTTTATGGGAAAAGTAGTGAAGATCTAGATGTCTTCCTTTTTGAGTTTGATATATTCTACAGAAGTTACAATTATCTACAAGATGCACATAAGTTGAAGTTGTTTCCTACAACTCTAAAGGATTCTGCATTACGATGGTTTATGGGTTTAGGAGAGTACAATATTAGATCTTGGGAGGATATGAAAGACACATTTTTAAAGAAATACCAAGACTACTGTAGACCCAAGGATTCTCGAAATGATATTTTCGAAATCCAAAAACATGATAAAGAGAGTCTCGAGGATTTCCTAGAAAGATTTTTATATATTCTCCAAAAATCCAAATATAATGGTCTCCAGGATGAAGCCATCAAAACTCTTTTCTTAAAAGGAGTTTTGGAAAAATATATAGATACTCTTAATCTAATGGCTTCAGGGGACATCTACCAGAAAACCTTCGAAGAAATTAGTGAGTTATGTAGAACCTATTCAAGAAGTAAGGGGAAAATAATAAAGAGTGTGAGAGAATCTCTTAATAGAAACACTAAAGCCACTACCTTTGGAGGAGTTACTAGGAGTGAATTAGGCAATCTTCTAGAAAATTTCAAAACTGATATCCTTAGTACCATTGGCTCTCAGTTAGACACTCTTAAAATTAAGAAAAAGCAGGAAGATGAAGACCTTCTATTAGGTATATATTGTCCCATATGTAGGAAAAGACATCCTCGGGGGGAATGTCTTTTGGATAATATTTTTGTATGTGGAATTTCCATTGATAACCATGAAAAAGAGGATTTCCCATCATTACCTGGGTTACAAGCTATATACAAGGGAGGGGAGGCTCCAGAATCATCATATCCACCTAGGAGGCCATGGCAACCTAGGAATCAAAACATGTATCAAGATCCAACCCCACAACCTTCCAGTTATTACCCCCTTTTTCAACAAAAACAACAACCTCAGCAGCAAAAATGGAATTGGCCAAATTGGTCACCACAGAATGTATCTACTCCACAACCTTGGGATTGGCAAGGGCATAGTTATGGAAGTAATCAACAACCTGCAGTACTGATGTCTCCAAACCCAAATACTCAGTACCCTCCCAATATGCAACAACTATTGCCTGGATTTATTCCACCACCACTACCACCAATTCCACAAAATTCACAACAATTTCGCACTCACAACCCTCCTCGACCTACCATATTGCCTACTCAACCCATTCCAAATCCTAACAATAGACCACCTTAGCCTCTCAATAATGCTAATTTTCAAAACTTTCCAGCTTACACCATCCCTCCCATTCCCATACAAGAAATTCAATTGAGATCTGGGAAGGTGTTAAATAAAACTCCACCGATAAGAAGGACATCTCCTACCGTTATTATTCAAGAGGAAGAGGAGGAAACTCCTGATGAATTACCAAATGAAGAAACTTTGGAAGATGTCATTATTATGAAAAGTCAATCATCTAATCCTCAACAAACTATACAAACTCAGATTCCTCGAACACCTCCTTTTCCTAAGAGGTTGATTATTGAAAAACCAATTGTCTGACCTAAGTTTGATATCATGAATGAGTTGAGAAATGTTTGTGTTAAGATTCCACTGTTACAAGCAATAAGGGATGTTCCAATCTATGCGAAAACCATCAGGGAAATTTGTATTAAGAAACATGGTCAGAAACAAAAAGATCCCCTTACTATACATCTCGTGGGACAGTTATCAGATGATATCTCTAAATCACCTAAAATTATGAAGTATGCCAACCCGAGAAATCCAATAGTAACTGTATCTATCAATAATATTTCCATTGGTAATACTTTAGTGGATTTGGGTGAAACTATTAACATAATGACCATCAATCCTGTTGAATGGTTACATTTGAGCCATCTCCTTCGCCCTACTCCTATAGTTCTCAAACTTTCTGATAGAACAACTGTCAAACCTATTGGGATTTTAGATGACATCCTGGTCACATTATCTTCATGGGAATATCCTGTGGACTTCATGATTATTCAATTGAAGGATCCCACGAAAGGTCATCCAATTATTTTGGGAAGGCCTTGGTTGGCTACAACTAAGTGAGATCGGAAGAGCGTCGTGTAGGGAAAGAGTGTAGA
>CBVK0100020937.1:0-35149 GCA_900067695.1 Picea abies
GTTGATAAAGTTAAAAAGGACTAATTGTCTATGCTACTGATTCACCCCCCCCCCTCTCAGTAGCACGGTGTGTTCAACACTACATAGTCATAGACTTCTAAATTCTCAATTTTCAATTTCCTGGCCGCTTCTAATCCTAAGACCAAGGCTTCATATTCACATACATTGTTAGTGTAATCTATGTCCCACTGTAACCTGTAAGAAAAAGTAATAATAAACTCATCGTCGGGTGCCACAAACAACACTCCAGCCCCTGCTCCTTCACATGATGAAGCACCATAAAAATACATTTTCCAAATTTCAGTACTATATACATCTTTATTGGTTTTTTCTGTTTCTTCTTTTTCTGTACAGTCCTCTAAGTCATCATCTATTGATAAAATATAGTTTCCTAAATCTTGATCTGCAATATAAATAGGGTAGTTATTCGGATTCAACAGATCACTTACTGTAAATTCTAGCCTTGTTTCTCTGTAAAGGCGGGTGAACTGTCTACCGAAAATTGGGATTGTTGCGTATGTCATGTCAAGATGAAGGGATCCTCCGAGTTTAGCACCCTAATACCTAGATAACAACATGCCCTACTTCGGTGGTATATCAGTGACAACCACATCCATCAAAACACTCTTTACAGGAATCTGCGCAAGATTAACCACTAAATCTTTAATCATACCCAAACATTTAACTTTTCTCGAATCAAATGAATAAAGATCCTCGTACGATCGAGTAATTTTGAGACCAAGTCTATCCATAATATCTTTGGGCATCACATTGTGGGAAGCTCTAGAATCCAACATGCAATTATGAAGAAGATGATCATGTACAATTAGGGTAATGTAAAAATGAGCGACAATATCTCTGGCACCTTCAAAATGTGGACCAAAAATTATATTCGGTTTATCATCTTCTAAATTTATGACATCGACCTGACTTTCAGTATCAGAAAAATTTATCATTTTAGCAATTCGTTTTCTGTATGTGGGGTTTTTTTCCAATTCAACCAGGGGTACAAGGATCTTGATTTTATTAATCTCATTCTCTAAATTAAAACTTCCCACTATCCTATCGACTGCTCTAGTTTGGATTTCTATTTCCCTTTTTTCTGATTTATTAATTTGTGTCACTTTCGTTTCAACTGTTTTTGTTTCTGCCACGGGAATTTCCATTGTTCTTATATTAAAAATTGGTTTTCCTGCTGGCTTTGTCTTTGTAGACTGTGTGTCAGCAGCCTTGGTTTTAACAGTTTTTTTTTCAGCATCTTTTGGAGCTGCCTTGTCTATTTCCCCCCTCAAAAAATTTTTCTTTGGTAGGGCAGTTGTGACATTTCTGTTTCTAGGCCTTAGATTATATTTCTGTTGGAGCTCAACCATTATATTATCAGTGATTCCTTGATACGCCGAATCCTCTATAATATTTCTATTCTCATCATTTTTGGACTTGTATTCTGTATTTAAATATTTTTCATAATCTTGTCTCATCAAATAAGGTTCTTGACAATCATCATCGAAATTATTCATATCTTCCTCTAACTTCTCAAAATTTCGCATATCTTCTCCCCCTATGAAATTTTCATTCTTAAAGGGGGCCAAAATCTTTTGATCTTCATTCTTGATCTGTCTTTTTTGTATTTGAGGGTTAGGTTTCCTTATGAAATCTTTCCTGGGGAACTACTCATTTATGGATTGGTCTACTTCCATTTTAGATATTTTTTTCGATAATTCCTTAATTATTCTTTCCATGTCATCCATTTTATCTTTCAAAGACCTCCTAGATCCAGAGGGTCCTACTTGTTCTCTATATCGTTGGATTTCTTTATTTCCCGGTTCAAATTTGACTTTTAACTTCCCTGATGCCATCATATTTGACTCAATTTCTAAAGCATCATCTTGCATTTTAGTGAGGTCAACATATCTTATTTCCCTTAACAATAAAGTGAAATCAGGATCAAAATCCCCAACAAAATTTACCTTTGCTGTAGGTTGAGAGGGTTTAACCTCCGTGGGAATCTTGTTATATAATTTATTAAATCTTTGAGTAAATTCGAGAACTATTTATGAGTTTTTCTTTCTCAAAGCTCCAAACTCGATTAGATAATAAAGATGATCTTTCCTTTCTCCCCATTGTTTGATAAAATAATTTTACAACTCATATGATCCTATGGATCCTGCGAGACCCGGGTGTTAGCGGTCTCTAAGATGGTATTAAACAAGTTTAATGCAATGTTGGTCTGATCTGTGAGGCTAGGCTCAATATTAGGCTGCCTTGTAACAGGTACAATCATGGAGGAAAGAAAGTTGAAAGATCTGTTGTTTTTTATGTTTGCTTTTTCTTGTCTTCAATTATATGAGGAAAGCTCCTAAAATTGAATTAATGATATAACAATTTAGAGGCCGTTTTTTTTGTTTGAGTCAAATCTGAAAATAATGAATGTGATGAGACAAAAACATGAAGCTGTTAACAAAGTGAGGCATCAATCACAGAAGAATCTTACTTTGCTACATAAGAAAAAAATAGATGAGAAACCTTTAATGAAGCATAAAATGTTAGTAATCTAACTAACTCACAGGTATTGCATTTGCTAATAGCAAACAGAGGAAAATCTGTAAACAATCAGATAACTAAATAAACATATAACCACAGTAGATGTTGTACTAAGTTGTGATTAGACATTCATCAAAGACATATGAATAAAGATGCTGGAATCTGAAAGAGCAGAAGAGCACATAACTCAATATTGACGAAATATGGAGTCTCTGGTCTGCATTTGTCTTAATTCTCGAAAAATAGAGATCTCTCTATTACAATAGACCAAAAGAATCCTTCTTTAAGTCTTTTGAAATTATATTTATACAAAAGGTTACCAACCCTAGACGGTTGGAATTCTCCTTACTCCTAGATGCTAACGGTTACAGAATAAAAACTTGAACCGTTTCACTTGGTTACTTTCTATCTCTCTCTCATACCAATAGAATGGGCATACATGTGTTAGTTCATCGATTATTTGAAGTACTTCCTTCACCTGGCTCGAGACACTCGACGCACCTGCTTAGAAATTGTACCAAAATTCTGGAAGGTTCTGTCACATCCTTTGCCTAAAAAAGATACAACTTTCTTTGTAATTTCGACAACCTATCTTCAATCCTTTTACCTTCAAAATTTATTGATTGCAACTGTAAATTTGGTTTTACCAACCATCTATCCATTTGAGCAATGTCAACCTGTTTCAACTGTGAAATTTCAATCTGAGCTTCATTTAAGCTTTCTTTGATGTCGAGTTGATGCTTTATAACATTGATTTATCCTAGTACTTCAACACAATCGTCCTTTCCAATGCCTAGTGATTTTTTATCTAGAAAATCAAAAGCCTCCTCACAATCTTCCTTTATTTCTTTGGCCATTTTCTTACTCTCGGCTATATTGGCCTCCCATGCCTTTAGTATTATATCACCCCTAATTTGTTCTGCGACAATTAATCTGGGAGTTATTGGTACCTCTTCTCTAGCCGAAGATACGACTGCTTTTTGAAAGGTGGTTCGAGCCGCAATAGCCTCTTTTTCTCTGAAACCAATACTATCTAATGATTGACCCATCTCATGAAAATAATATTGGATGATCCCTACATTAGAAAACAAGATTTTTTGTGTTGCTTCCAACTTCTGATGCACTTCCAATGCCTGGGCTTGAAACACTGCTATATTTACAACCTGACTTTTAGTAGAACTTAATTTAGCTTGCAGCTGCCTTACTAATTCTTCTTGCTATATGACCTGCCCTTGAATTGCTTGAGCATTCGTGTGTACTTCTTCAAGATCAAATTTTAGTTGTTGGATTTCTTGTTTATCATTGGCTCTTTCCTATTCGAGTCCTTTGCTGACCTCATTTTTGATATTATTCTTTGTATTCCTTATTTGATTTGGCAGCTGACTTATCATCTGATTCCTCTGCCTCAGCCTTTCTTTCAGATTATCAACAAAGAATAAGTTGGCCGTTGCAAAAGCTCCCAAAGAGCCTGCCACCTTTGTAGTAAAATCTTCTTCTTCCAAATTTTGCCCATCTAATAATACTATGTGATTTTTTACCATTGCACCCTCTCTCATGTGCATTTCTTTATTCACCACGACCTTTCTTTTCTTACTGAAAAAGAACTCAGTGGGAGGTATTTCCTCGATAGGGATAGGCCTAAAATCGCTTATGAACATTGCCTATGTATTAGGGTTTCCTCTGGTGAATTGTAAAGGTGTGACAACCTCAATGGGGTTGCCGATTTCCATGGACAACTGTTTCCTAGCTTCTTCAGTAGTTGATTTCTCAGGTGAAGACAATGGTTTGTCTTCTCCTTTCTTTATTATTGTCTCTTTTTGATCTTTTCCCTGGTTGTCTAATATCTCCGTCTCTGGGATATCTCCCTTCTGAGTCAAAACCTCAGCTTTCTCTAGGTTTTCCAGGGTTTCTTGTTTGGTAGAGCTTCCAGCTTCTGGATTTTTGGGTCTTTGTTTGTTGTGTATCTAGAGATTTTAGGCTTTTCCCTTGTAATACTTTGGGTAGGCCACTTCTTCGGTTTTTTTGGAAATTGTAAAACTCAGCCATTTCGCCAGGTAGTAGAGCTCTAACTCGACTCAGAACTTCTTGGTAAGATCTTACCCCTGGAACATTTTGTCATGAGAGGACTCTTCTTGTTCATACTTTTTAAGATTGCAACCGATCATATGGTTTTGCACGACCCTCTGTGGGTTGTGCTTCTTGAATTCAATGCTAACCAACTTTATCTCTTCTAAAGATGCATCCTCCACCTTGGAGTGACTGAAATCCAATAAGGAAAATGAACCAATAGACAAAGGAAAATATGGCCATAACTTTTTCTGCACGACTTTTATCTCTTTGCTAATCCCACCGAGTACAGTTTGTCGTGCGAATTCACGACACACGACTCTGTCTGGTAAAAATTGTGGTAATGCATATGGAGGAGCCGAGAAGCCAAAAACTATGATATAAGATAAATGTTCCTCTATGTACCAGTCCGCCACCTTACCCAGGCTAACCATAACCTTGTTTGAAATTCTTGGCAGTGGGTGACCAAATATAATAATATGCATTGACACCACTACCCAATTAAAGATTTCATAAAAGAAATATTTTTCCTTGTCTTCCCAGAGCTTTGAATGGTAATCATGAATTGGTTTGGCATTGTCTGGAGTCCAACTCCAGCTCATCAGTGGGAAAGGCATCATGAAACATATAACATTCATAACATAAGTTGACATAAAGAATGAAGTTGGTTGCCCTTTGGTTTTCGTCGTTTGGTATTATGAGATTTCACTAGCTAGATTATCTGACAGTATCTTTGCCCAGTCAAAAGAAAATCCTTCCGCCACCGAGTGAATAATGGGAACCCATGGTAGAAAGAAATGTGTCGTGTTCTCTTTTCCATAAATTCTGCACATCATCATGTCTATATACATGAACTGTGGTTCAAGCGATGAGATGGAATATACGCCGTGAGATTTGACTATGAAATTTTCAGGGCGTGAACACCAGTCTTTGATCAGGTCGGAAAGACTCTTTCCATACTGATCACACTCCTTATTATTAAAATTCACTAGAAAACTGGCGTTATAAATGAAGTTTGATGTTGCAAACAATTTATACATGAACTGTATGTGTTCCAATCGAAATGACCCAACAACTACTTTCTGAGAGTTGAATATCGTTCAAGTCGGGATATCTACATGATCCAGTGCCCATCCAATCATGTCAGTGTAAGGTAAAAGCCTCAGCCTAGTTTCTATCTTATGCAGTTCTGCTTGAGTGATAAACTTATATTTTCTAGATAAGTTATCCTTTTCATTATCGCTTGAATCATCGAGACAATTTACCAGTTCGTATTGTATGGTGTTGAACACATGCATCTAGGTTTTAATTATGTTTATACTTCTGGGCGAAGTATCAGAAATAAAGTCTGTGTTCTAGCCATAACATTCACCAACTTCTTTAGGCGCTTTCCGTGGAGCCATGATATCAAATTCAAAGTTTTGTTACCCGTTAGAGAGAGTGAGAATGCATAAAACTAGTTGTTTCTCTAAGCCAGCTCCAAGAAAACAAGAAAGCGATTCAGAACTAAAAATCTTCTTTGTCTTAAACACATAAACCATGTGTTTACCTTCACTGACAACGCGTTTAATTCCTTTAATAAAAAATATTTGGGCGTTAAAATCTAATCTTATTTGGAATCATTTCCCTAAATAAGATATTAATGTCATTTATGGTCGATATCTCGAGAAAAGCGCAAAATTTGAATGTATCCGAGTTAATTTTGAGCAATAGATTAATTAGAGTATAATCCTCATTTAGTACCTTAATTAATCATACCTATCACTTAATCAAGTTTCGGCATTTCAGGTCTCGGGGGTCTTTAAAGCAGTTTAAACTAAGACTTATGAAATGTGAAGTCGCGATAGGTTTTAATTAACTATAATCATATTTAACTCTCTTAATTAATCACGATTAGTTTTAAAATGTTGGGGTTTCGGGTATCGGGACTTCAAAGCCTTTATATGTAAGAGCATCCTGAATCATGAAGTCGCGACGGGATTTACTCTTTGTTAATCTTACTTAATCGTTAATGAACCTGACTTAACATTTAATACTTTCGTGAGTTCGGGTATCGAGACTTCGAAGATGCTCAATATTGAACCTTCGTACTTCGCGAAACCCTGACTCCCAAAATTTTGAAAGAAAAACTTTATATAGATTGATTCATTAATTGAAAATGCGGCTCCATAATCTGCTAAGACATTTAAACCATTGGATTGATCAGAAGACTTCATTTCGACGGTGATTATCCAAGTGCATTTTTGTGTTTTTTTATTTAAACAAAAATGAAATTTATTTTAGTCTAAAGTTTAGAAAAATATATATGTTTCAACAGTACCAGCCTCTATTATTCTCTGGTAGTCATGGTACTCAAGAAAGAAGGAACTTGGTGCATGTGTCCTAATGTTCATTCCCTCAACAAACTCACAATCAAAGACAAATTTCCCATTCCTGTCATTGATGACCTTTTGTATGAATTGAGTGGTGCTCAATACTTTTACAAAACTTGATCTCTGTTATGGATACCACCAGATACGTATGAAAGAGGAAGACATCACCAATACTGCCTTTAAAACTCATGAGGGTCACTATGAGTTCTTGGTCATGCCCTTTGGCCTATGTAATCCCCCCTCCACTTTTCAAAGTCTTATGAATCACATCTTCCATCCTTTTCTCTATCATTTTGTCTTAGTTTTCTTTGATGATATTCTCATCTATAGTAAAACTTGGCAAGCCCATCTCACCCATGTGGATCAAGTTCTCCATCTATTGTCTAAGCACAAACTTTTTCTCAAACAATCTAAATGTGCTTTTGATGCCTCCTAAGTTGAGTATTTGGGTCATATTGTAGGTAAGGATGGTGTACAGGTGGATCCTAAGAAAATTGAAGCTATGAAGGATTGGTCTAACCCTAAAACTCTTTAAAGATTGTGTGGATTCTTGGGTTTAATGAAATATTATTGCAAGTTTGTTCAAAATTATGGAAAAATTGCAGCTCCTCTCACTGCTCTCCTTAAAAAGAATGCTTTTAGTTGGATTCCAACAACTGATAAATCCTTCCAATCCTTGAAATAGTCTATGTGCACTACTCCTATCCTGGCACTACCCAACTTCACCAAGACTTTTGTCTTGGAATGCGATGCGTCACGGAAAGGCATTGGGGCAGTCCATATGCAAGATGGTCGACCTTTGGATTTAACTAGAAAACAACTATCAGAGTGACATTTGGGCCAATCAAACTATGAAAAAGAAATGTTCATTATTCTACATGCAATGGATCTATGGCATCCTTATCTCTCGGGGAAACACTTCTAAATTAAAATTGATCATCCTAAGCTCAAGTATTTTCTGGAACAAAGAATTTCCTCCCTGGAGCAACAAAAATGGGTGCCCAAGCTCTTTGGATATGATTATGAGATCATCT
The DNA here is from genome assembly GCA_900067695.1 of Picea abies. NCBI lineage: Eukaryota > Viridiplantae > Streptophyta > Pinopsida > Pinales > Pinaceae > Picea > Picea abies. Next base: position 8,015 of record CBVK0100020937.1, read on the forward strand.
ACAAGAAAATTAAATAAAACGTGGTTGTTGATGCTCTTTCAAGTGGGAGTGTTTGTCATAATCCCTAGACATGTTGGAAGGGAAACCTATCATTTGGAGGTCGAAATACTGTCTTTCACCTTGAGATTTTTTCCTTTTTTGAGTATCATTGCTCCCTTGCCAATATAGAGAGGAGGATAAACCCTTGTCATCACTCCTTTCCCAGTTATAGGGGAGCGATAATATTTCCCTATGCTAAGTTCTAAGGGGAGATGAAGTAGTTACAACTATCATGCCTTATTTTGAGAGGTGGTTTCCGGGAGGTTTCAGTTGGTTAAAGGTTGGTTCGAGCTACCCTCTATCCAAGGCAAGGTCAATATTGTTTGTTTAGCTAAATCCTCATTTGATCCTATCCTCTCAAAATTATCCTATGGTTTTTATGCCTCAAATCCTATATAATGGAGGCCATTCTTGGGTGAAAGGGAAGAATTTTAGAGTATCATACCTCTGGTCTTGTGAAATTCAAAGGGTTGGAAATGAGAGCTTGGAGGAGCTAATGCAACATCGAAATTAAGGTTGTAAATTCTTCATTACTTATTTCTTTCCATATAATATAACTTTTCCTATTCCCCTCATGCTTATATTGTTCAATGTATGCATGTCTATTTTTGCTTAGCTCAAAGTAGGTAGGTCTATTTTTCCTAACAATATATTGTGGAAGAAAATAGAATTGATTTGTTCCTTGCAGGACTTCTCTTGCACCAAGAGATTGGACATAAAGATAAAGGGCTGGAACAATGAGGACAACTGATGGAAAAGAGGTAATATATATACCTTGTTCTCTCATCTTGGTTTTCCATTCTGTTTGTGGGTATATAAAGTAGATCTAGGGGGAAAGTAGGAAACCATTTGTTACTTTCTGTCTTGGATTAAAGGTGTCTTGATCCAAGGGGGGTTTCACTTGTCTGCAAGGGAAACTTTTCCACAACACCATGCAATTCCAATAGTAGGGATAACAATATAAATTCCAAGGCATCGCAATAGGCTCACTTGAGATCATCAGTTCCCATCGAATGGAAAAGCTACTAAAAAAGGGTCATTCTGGCATTATTTCCCAACTCCATTCCATTAATGTCGTCGAGACACCCTTTGTGCACCCTAACGTCTAATCTATAATCTCCAGGCACCAAGATATTTTTAACGCTCCCCATGGATTTCATCCTTCGTGCAGAGCCCATGTTCATTCCATTCCTCTAGTACTAGACAATCTTCCTCCCAATGTTCACCCTTATTATCATCCCTTTTCCCATAAAAATGAAATTGAGATTTTTTTTCAATAATTCCTAGAATCCGGTGTTATTCATCTTAGTACCAACCTCTATTATTTTTTGGTAGTCATGGTACTCAAGAAAGAAGGCACTTGGTGCATGCATCCTAATTTTCATGCCATCAACAAACTCACAATCAAAGACAAATTTCCCATTCTTTTCATTGATGACCTTTTGTATGAATTGAATGGTCCTCAATACTTTCAAAAAATTTGATCTCTGTTATGGATACCACCAGGTACGTATGAAAGAGGAAGGCATACCCAATACTTCCTTTAGAACTCATGAGGGTCACTATGAGTTCTTGGTCCTGCCATTTGTCTCGTGTAATACCCCCTCCACTTTTCAAAGTCTCATGAATCACACATTCCATCATTTCCTCTGTCATTTTGTCTTAGTTTTCTTTGATGATATTCTCATATATAGTAAAACTTGGCAAACCCATCTCGCCCATGTGGATCAAGTTCTCCATCTACTGTCTAAGCACTCATTTTTTATCAAACAATCTAAATGTGCTTTTGGTGCCTCTGAAGTTGATTATTTGGGTCATATTGTAGGTAAGGATGGTGTATGGGTGGATCCTAATAAAATTGAAGCTATGAAGGATTGGCCTTGCCCTAAAACTATTTAAAGATTGTGTGGGTTCTTGGGTTTAATGAAATATTATTGCAAGTTTGTTTGAAATTATGGCAAAATTGCAGCTCCTCTCACTGCTCTCCTTAAAAATAATGCTTTTAGTTGGATTCCAACAACTAATCAATCCTTCCAAGCCTTGAAAGAGTCTATGTGCACTACTACTATCCTAACACTACCTGACTTCACCAAGACTTTTGTCTTGGAATGCGATGTGTTAGGGAAAGGCATTGGGGCAGTCCTCATGCAAGATGGTTGACCTTTGGATTTCACTAGCAAACAACTATCAGAGTGAAATTTGGGCCAATCAACCTATGAAAACTAAATTTTCATTATTCTACATGCAATGGATCTCTAACGTCCTTATCTCTTGGGGAAACACTTCCAAATTAAAACTAATCATTGTAGCCTCAAGTATTTTCTGGAACACAGAATTTCCTCCCCAGAGCAACAAAAATGGGTGACCAAGATCTTTGGATATGATTATGATATCATCTACAAGAAGAGTAAATAAAATGTGGTTGTTGATGCTCTTTCAAGGAAATATGAAGAAAGGTCCCTCTTTTCCCTCTCATTCATTGTAGCATATTAACTTCAGGCTGTTCATAAAAAATGGTTGCAAGACCCCAAACTTTCTAGCCCGATCCAAATATTGCAACAGGATCCTCAAGATTTTCCAAGGTGATCTTGGCAGAATGAAGAGATTCACTATAAGTTTCGATTGTATTTAAGAAAACAGTCAAACCTTAAACCCATGGTCATTTATGAGTTTCATGCTTCACCCGTATTTGGGAATTCAAGGTTTACTAAAACCTGTTAATGGGTCAATCATTTTTTTTTTATTTTTTTTTTATCTGGGATGGTATGAAACATGACATCGGGACCTTTGTGGTTGAATGTGATACCTCAACACAATAATGGAAAAAAAATTCAAATCTCCATGAACACTCCAACCACTCCCGATTCCACCTGCTATTTAGAGGGATATTTCTATGGATTTCATTGCTGGGTTACCTAAATCAGGCAATAAGTTAGCCATCATGGTGGTAGTATATAGTCTTTCCAAATATGTTCATTTTTTTTTCTCTCCAACACCTGTTCACCGCATCCACAATGGCTCATATTTTTATGGATAAAATATTCAAACTCCATGGCATGCCTCATTCTATTGTCTCTGACTGAGATCCAACTTTCACCAGTAATTTTTGGAAAGAATCGTTCCAGCTTCAAAGAATACAATTGCATCTCAACACCGCCTATCATCCCTAAACTAATGGACAAATGGAAGCTGTAAACAAGTGCTTGGAAACATATTTGTGATGTTTTTCATTCGATAAAAAAATCAATGGGCTCATTGGTTACCCCTAGCTAAATGGTGGTACAACACATCTTACCATACTGCCACTCACATGACTCCTTTTAAAGCAATCTATGGGAAAAATCCACCGTCGATTCTCTCAAACATTCCAAGTGTCTCCAAGGTTTAGGATGTTTACAACAATCTTACAGTCCGAGCAACCATTCTCCATACCCTTAAATAAAATTTGGTCTTGCCTTAGAGTTGCATGAAGCAACAAACAAATCAGGGTCATTTTAAGCATCGCTTCACTGGAGGGGATTAAGTGTTTCTTCATATGCAACCTTATAAGTAGACTTCACTCAAAGATAAACACTACCATGAAATTTCCCCCAAATTTTATGGCCCTTATACAATTCTCAAGTGAGTGGGCCCCGTGGCCTACCAATTAGCTCTTCCTAGTCATTCTAAGCTCCATCTTGTTTTTCATATCTCATGCTTAAAGAAAGTGATTGGAACTAAGTGCCTGACTCAAACCAGTCTCCCTAAGTTGGATGAAGAAGGTTCCATTTGGTTGTAGCCACAAGTAGTCTTGGACCAACATGAGCGTCGTCTCTGTTGGTGCAATTATATGCATAATATATTACCAAACATAAATTATCGACCGAGATTCGTAATCAATAGAGTTGTTACACTATATGTGCCAACAACATGTGGTTTAACTATGTATGATGAGTATAGCCTATATAAGAAAACAATCTAAAAACCAACACTATGTTTTCACACTTCAAAGATAACACTCTTCACACAATTCAAAAATTAAAAAGAAAAACTCATAGACAAGCATATGATTTAAGCTCTTTCTCAAGTGACTAATCTATTCATTGTAGGATCATGAAGAAAAAAATGAACTTTGACTCTGTTTCCTGGAGCAACTAAACTAACAATTAGCATGCTGCATATTCTCAAAAGAAAGAATCAATCAATTCTAGAAGAAATAACAGGTACAGGAAGACACTCCATTATAGGTGCATGTAGGGTGAGAGATGGAGGTTTTGATTGTGCTTGTATTTGCAAGATGTAACCTAATCAATTATGGAAGGAAACTCTAAGTGTGATGGAGCACTCCATTAAAGGCTCGTGTATGGTGAAAGATGGAGATCCAACTTGTCCCTAGGTTTCCAAAATAAAAACAAACACTAAAGCATTTAATCTATCAAATGCATGCACTCCAAAGAATCTCTTACAGGTCAACAATATTGTCCATTTACTAGCTTATGAAGGTGAAGATGGATTCTGATCTCATTTCCTGTAACAACTCAATTCACTAATAACTTGCAAGCAATCCATTTCTAATTTTGCACACTTCTTCAAACCAATGACATTCAGAAAGTAAATCAATGCAACTTGAAAATTATGAAAAGATATTTCATTCCTACACAAGAAAAAAAGGTTTTAATGAGATGTTCCATTTTTCTGGCTCATGTAATGTGAAGAATGGACACTCAAACCTTTCATGTAATAACACACTTTGAAATCAATTCCTATTTAATTCCTCGCACTCAATCAAATATTGCAACCTTGAAAAAGAACTGTCTAGCTTATATACCAGGAGCATAATCCATTTACTGGTTCATGTAATATAAGAGATGGAATTATCGAATGGCTCCTTGGCTAACACATGTTACAACTCTCAACAAATTCTAAAAATTAACTCGGATCCATGAATATAAATAATCACATGTCAAAACTTGTTAAACCTATCCCGTCATGTGTATTTCTGACAACAAGCTAAATAAAATTCCTAAAACTATGGTGCACTAGATTTGATATACTAGCAATAACACACTGAACACTACTCACACTTCACCACTTACAGTCAGAATATTTCTATTTTAGATAAGAAATCAAGCTAACAACAAGAATTACACAAGTACATGAATAAAACAAACATGTATATGAATAAAATCTAAGCTATATTTTACAACAAGATTACCACGTTAGAACGATGGCCCCTTACCGATTCCAACATGGAATTTGGAAAAACTCATAGGATAACGGGTTCCAAAAATGCAAAAGATCAACCACTATAATTCATATTACTTTCCAACAAAGAGACTTATAAAAAATATATGTTCACAAGCCAATACATCAGCATAAAAATATATGAAATTCTCCTCTCCTTATACTTATGAGGTCTTATTTATACATAAAATCCATGGAGGAATGAATGAAACCGAATCCCCAAACTCATAAAACAATTTTTACAATTTTAGGATAAATCCCAAAAATCTAGGTTTTTCATCAATTTGGGCAGGTTTGAATTAGAGATCTATCCATATTTTCTAAAAAAATTGAATTTTGGAAAAGTTCCCTTATTTTACTCAATTTTCCACATTATAGACAAAACCCATATTGTAGAATTTCTAGATCTGATACCATCTACACAGAAATCGAGGCGCAAGTTGGCAGTTTGAGATTTTTGCTAATTTTTGCAGAATCATTCCCCCTGAGATGGAGATCCACACGTGTGATATGGGTGAATTCTGACCCCCATGTCTGCATGTAGACGTTGCTCTGGACAAAACCCATGTCCCTGATTTTCCTCTAGAAGCATTCCAAAATTTCGAACTATATCTGGTACCGGACGAGCACAACATTGATACTAAACGAGATGAGTATTGGATGAACACCGAAACAGGTACCATATGAATAGGGTTTGTTTTCACAAGGTTTGTTTAGATCATTCAAAGTAATTAGAGAGCTTTAAACATCAAATATTCAATCCAAATCATTAATAAATCATCATAAATCATGATTAAACATAAGTTACCTCATATGTACACAATAATTGCTAAATGACATTTCTGTTGAGGAAAATAGGAAGAGAGTGCATATGTATTAGGAAAAATTGGTCAGGATATGGGACAAGATAAGACAATTGGAGGTGACAAAATGGAGGCTCAATATTTCCCCCATGCCTTATCCATTGCATGTCCTCATGCAACAATGATCTTCAAAATTTCAAAATTGATGGTACTACTCACTCGATCAAGCATTCCCTAGAGTTCCACCCTTATTCAGCTCCTTAAGTTCTCTTTTAAGTAACCTACTATACAATATGAACCACCTGGCCTCTGCTTCACACTTCTTATCCATGGCAAAGTAGTTATGATGGCAAAGTGGAGTCATGAGTAATAGATTAGATTTGTTAGTGATTTGACGTTAAGTCTTATATAATATGTTGTGGATCATAGTTATGAGAAAGGGTTGGATGTGACTCTAATATGATTAAATGATAGTGGCCAACAATTTTCATAATGACTTTGACTAATAGCCCCCCTGGCTAGATTACCTTTAAAATAAAAGTGATATAAGCATAGTTTAGATCCCATTTGAAGAGAGGAATACATAACAGAATACATCCCAAGATGATTAACTCGTCTCTTATCCAAGTTTATAGAGATGAAGCTCTTCTTGCTTAGGTAGGGTGAATTACATATATCGAGGGTCCCACTTTCATGCAAACCTATTTATTTTAAAGATAGAACCCTAAAGTGGATACTTGAAGGTTCTTAAGAACATCATCCAAGAGATATAAAGGTCATATCCTAGCCTTGAATTGATAATGATTGCTTCAGAATGAGACCCAAGGGATTTTGTTCAGTTTTAGGTGGGCCAATTTATGTTTTTTTAACTCCCTTTACCCAGCATAGCCCCACTGCAAGCAGACCTATTTAGTACCCGAACGAGTTCACCTTAGTACCATAAAAGCATGGCCCCACTGCCAGTAGGATTGTTCAATACCTCGACGGGTTTACTTGTACTTCCTAATACTTCATTTTTATTATATTACTCAAAATATTTAGAATAATGTATACTGTTCATTGGCAACTTTTGAGTAAAAGGAAGGCAGGTGGTATGAGAGTGTTTTAGAGTTATTAGGAACATAATTAATCCCTTGCAATCATCCAAAGAGTGACATCATCCACAATAGCCTTAAATATCATCTATTCAATGTATAATGGAACATCTCGGATAATGACTAAGAGATCCCTCTAGTTAATCTTATTAGGGTTCTCATGAAAGTTCATTGAGGTTTTGCAGGGACGGTCCACCACATGATGTTTTCATCAATACCTCCCAAGAGAAACTTGTAAATATAAACTTGGATAAGAACTTGTTGAATCAAATAGGTTAGTATTAGACATAATGGTGTCCCCACTTTAAAATGGATATGTCAATTATTAATCACTTTTTCATAATGATGAGGTAATAAGACAGGTGCACCCATTATCATATAGAGCTAAATGTGAAAATATCTCCTTAAATGATAGAAAGGATGATTCATTTAGGGGTGAGTGTAGAAATGTAGGAGGAATATGTACATGAGAGTAAAGAACATTTCAACACAAGACTTAAATGATCCTTGATAGAAAGAACATGAAAAGATTAGCCCATACCTCCAATTACCTGAAGTGAAAACAATGTTAAGTACATGACAAAGATCATATCACTTTGGCATCAGTACCAGATTAGTAACTAGTATCAGAACATGTTTCTACAGTACTAGAATAGATAGTACAGGAACATGACAGTACCAAAACAAAACAGTACCAGAATAAGATTCCGTAGTACCAGAACAAGATTCTGTAGTACGAGAACAAAATTCTATAGTACCAGAACAAGATAGTATTGGAACATGATTCTGCAGTACCAGAACATAACAATACCAGAACATGTCTTTATGATCTTCAAACTAGAATTTGCAGAGCTCATAGTGTGACTGGAATAATCTGAGTTTCATTCTTATGTGTATTGTGGCCAGAATTCTATAGGTAACTAATGCAAAAATTTGGTATTGGTATCAGAATTCTAGAAAAGACTATCAAATTCCAGCACTGAACATGTTGTTTTGGACTTGCTGACAGAAGTTGAAAAGAATATGAAGGTCCCAACAACCACTCCCCCATGCCTGAGGTTTTGCATGCCCTCATGCACACAATGTGAGACGCTAAAAAATAAGGAGGGTTGTTGAGAGGGATGCGAACAACTGCCAAAAAAAACAAACCAATATAACTAATTAAAACTAGATTTTTATTCATGCTTACAAATAGAAAATTCAGGTGAAATGTCAAAAGTTGAACCATGCATACATTATTCATGATTTATTTGACCAAAAATGATTAACTATGAATAAAATAGTACGGAATTAACATTCAGTTTCAATTTCTATTAAAAAGATCACTTAATCGACGATCTTTGTGAAATAGTGGTCTTAAAATAGATAGGTAATGATAAATCACAAATGCATCTTTTTTAACAACTTATGGAAAAAGAAGAAATTTGAGGAAATAGGTCATGAAGTACTCCCTTAAGTGTTCTCTTCCGTTGACAATGATGCATTCTCCGCTTTTGAAAATACCCTTCCAGTATTATGTGTGCATTTAGAGGATGAAGAGATTACCTTCTCATAAAATTCCAAACAAAATTATCATAACTTTTAGAAAGAAATTTACTACAGAAACAAAATATCTCAAAATGATTGCTTTGTTAACTTTTGACATTCCCATTTATGAAAAGTATGAAATATAGGTTGCATTGCACTTATATACAACATTTATTTATTTATTTATTTACTATCCTACTCTTATTGAACAAAATAAAAAGTCCTTCAAGTATAGGAATACTTCCAGTGAAGCCATGTGCGTAACATGGTTAGAAATATATTCATATTCGAGTTTAAAAGATAAATTTTAATGCATACCAGAGTATGAAGGACCAACTGCTTTGATGATGAGATCAAACAATAATGAAAAGTAAAAGAGTAGTGCGACCTGATAACTAATTGGAACCATTTTTCAATAGTATCATGATATTCTTGTTTTTCTTCTTTGTTTAGGTCACACAACATGTCCTCCTTTTCCATGCTACGCGGATTATCTTCTTCAAGATGATTGATCTTTGGAATACATACAAGATCTGCTGAGAGGCATGCTAAGAACTCCTCAATCTCAATTTCCAATGGTTGCTCTCCATTGAATTCTATCCATGATTATTTAGTCTCCTCAATAAATTGACAAGAGGAATTCGAAGGGACTTCTAAATATTCGTGTGGAGAGACAAATAAATTATTTACTGCTGTGCAGATATCCTAGCTGCTGCTAGAATGTGAGAAAGTTCTTGGAGGAACATTCTTCAAGCTCTTGATCATCCGTGAATTACTCTAGTTGGTTGATGATCCCTGTCTCGCAACACAAATTAGTACTCGAGGGTTCTTACAACACCCCAAAAATGATTTATCATCAAAGATATGAATTTTAAAACTAAGAAATTAAAACTATTTGCAAAAATAAAACACACCAAACTTGAACTCCTTGCATTAATGGAACCCTGTTGTCACCAGGTTCTCGGTTCACACAAGTCAGCTCATCATAAATAAAACTAAATTTGCATAAATAAAAACACACTTTTGCATAGAATAAATAAAAACACACTTGCATTAAAAGAAAAACACTTATGCATGAAAGGGAGAGGACAACCTAGCTTTGGAGAAACCCCACTAAATTGGATGCGTGGGCTCTTCCCTCACGTCTTACCGTATTTTCTCTACCCTTAGTTCATCCATAAAACCAAACCAAAACCATTAAAGCAATCTAATTCAAATACTACCTATTACCATTTACAACTCCCCGACAATGACGCCAAAATGTTGGTGCTATTATATATATAATATATTACCAAACATAAATTATCGACCGAGATTCATAATCAACATATTTGTTACACTATATGTGCCGACAACATGTGGTTTAACTATGTATAATGAGTATAGCCTATATAAGAAAACAATCTAAAAACCAACACTCTGTTTTCACACTTCAAAGACAACACTCTTCACACAATTCAAAAATTAGAAAACAAAATCATAGACAAGCATATGATATAAGCTCTTGCTCAGGTGACTAATATGTTCATTGTAGGCTCATGAAGAAAAATATGAACTTTGACTCTGTCTCCTGGAGAAACTAAACTAATAGAAATTAACATGCTGTATATTCTCAAAAGAAAGCATCGATCAATTCTAGAAGAAATAACAGGTAGAGGAAGACACTCCATTGTAGGTGCATGTAGGGTGAGATATGGAGGTCTTGATTGTGCCTGTATTTGCAAGATGTAACTTAATAAATTATGGAAGGAAACTCTAAGTGTGATGGAACACTCCATTAAAGGCTCGTGTATGGTGAAATATGGAGATCCAACTTGTCCCTAGGTTTGCAAAATAAAAACAAACACTAAAGCATTTAATCTAACAAATGCATGCACTCCAAATAATCTCTTACAGGTCAACAAGATTGTCCATTTACTAGCTTATGAAGGTGAAATATGGATTCTGATCTCATTTCCTATAACAACTCAATTCAATAATAACTTGCAAGCAATCCCTATCTAATTTTGCACACTTCTTCAAACCAATGACATTCAGAAAGTAAATCAATGCAACTTGACAATTATGAAAATCTATTTCATTCCTACATTGGAAACAAAGGTTTTAATGAGATGTTCCATTTGCTAGCTCATGTAATGTGAAAAATGGACATTCAAACTGTTCCTGTAATAACACACTTTGAAAGAAATTCCTATTTAATTCCTCACTCTCAATCAAATATTGCAACCTTGAAAAAGAACTGTCTAGCTTATATACCAGGAGCATAATCCATTTACTGGTTCATGTAATACAAGAGATGGAATTCTCGAATGGCTCCTTGGCTAACACATGTTATAACTCTCACCAAATTCTAAAAATTAACTCAGATCCATGAATGTAAATAATCACACTTCAAAAATTGTTAAACCTATCCTGTCATGTGTATTTCTGACAACAAGATAAGTAAAATTTCGAAAACTATGGTGTGATGCAGGAGCATCTCAAGCGAGCCAACGCAGAGACAACAGACAGTTGGAAAAGCGCCCAACAAAAATTTTGGAATCACCTTGAAGTTATTGCGTGATCTTAAATGAAGCCATTAAGAAGAAGCGCACTTGTAAAATGTAACGGGACCTTGAGCGATTTGCTCTCGTCCTTAGTAGGCAGAAGGCATTTACAGTAGTTAATGCAAGTAGATAGAATTGAATGTTAGATTAGACAGTTTTAGAGCGCAAGAGGTAAACGGGATATAGACACCCTCCTTGTACATTGTAACATTATTATGAGAGCATGATTATGAGCATAGGAGAGAAGCAGAGAGCTATGTAGCAGACTCCATGTACAAAAGTTCTGAATTAATACAAGAAAGCTGTGATTCAGGCTCATGGTGTCCATATATTCTCTGTGTATGCATCTTTGAATGTTATGCTCATGAATGTCTTACTCTTTTTGTCATGCAATTGCTTTTATGCCATGTATGAATGATTTCTTGTTGAATGTTTGAAATCTGAGAGGAAAGGGAAAAGGAATGAGTTTCAATTGTTTCTCTATCTGAGCAAGAGTTCCTGCAAGGAGTGCAGTCGAATTGTCCATTAGGAGTGCGTTGACAAGGTGTTCAGAGGTTTGTCTCTGAAAACTCCGGAGAGATAGCTTTTGTTCTCATTCACTCAGACGTGCAGACAAGCACCCGAGTCGTGCAAGGAGTGCGCAGGCCAAGTGAAGTCTCAGGGTTGCGGACTTGAGTGAAGCATTGGGAGACTGCTGCTGCAAACGTGCGCAGAGTCAAAGGATCTCAACACTTGGAAGTGCTTGAAGGTTTCCGCAAGGAGTGTGCGCAAGAGTTTTCTGAAAGACTCGAAGTTGGGAATAGTTCAGAAGGAATTGGGCCTTTGAAGTAGTCGAAGGAAGGTAAAGGCCAAGTACATTGAAAGTTTGTAGGAAGGCGTAGAGACGTCAGACCACAGGAGGATGAGTTCTCAGAGAAAGAATGGACGATCGGAATTCTCTGAAGAGAATTCACGAAGCCCCGTGAACCGTTGGATCTCACGGAGGAGCAGGGGAGATACGACGAGTATTCCCAAAAGGTTCTAAGCTTAGGAGGAGTAGGACCGTAGATTCGAGCCACAAGGGCCATCGGATTTACACATGGATACCTATATCAGGATTTTTTGGGTTGAAGTTCTAAAAATATAGCAACGGGAATCGCGATATCCCAAATCATGAAGTCCCGAAAGCTAAGGGGATTGTGTGGGCCACCGCGGAGTCAGCAACTGGACAGGTGGCGCACTCTCGACGAGAAGTCAATTCAGTTGACGGTTTCGGAGTTTCACGGGGTGAAGTCCCAAGCCTTTTGCATTAGGATTCGCAATATCATGAAGTCCGAAGTCCCAACAGAAGTGAAGTGGCATTGAAAATTCAAAGCTCACGAGTGTATCGGAGTTTCAAAAAATCAGGATTCGGGAGCCGAGGATATGAGTTTCTTGACATCGCGATCGCCGAAATCGCGATAAGGAAAATCCTGAAAAAGAAAGAGGAAAGGTCAGCGTTGACTGTTTTTGGGTTTCGGGGATTCAAGAGACCAACGCTCGACCTACAGACTCGCGAAAGCGTGAAATCCGATCTCCTAAGTGCAAAGAGGGGATCCCATGAGGATTTGCTGTGGGTGCATATTTTTCGAAAGGAAAATAGAAGAGCCAGTTCAAATCTCTTCGGGCCGATGTAAGGGAAAGATACTGTGTTGACGTGGACCTTCCGACCCGTGGGTTGTGGAGGGAGCGTGCGTCATCATTTCAGGTATCAGAGCCCAGAAAGGTTCTTTTCTTTCTGTAGCAGAGAAGAAGAGATTTCACCATGCCACCAAGGAGAAGGGACAGGCAAACACCTGATCCACCAGAGGAGAGGGAAATGCCGAGAAGAAGAGGTAGGTAGATGACTGATCCAGCCATGGAGAAAGAAATGCGTGATCTACGAGCTATACTCAAAGACATGGAGACAGCACAAAGACGCACAGTCAGTGCTGGGGATCTCAGTGATTCCGAGAGTGAAATTGAGGTTGAACATGAAGAAGAAGTTGCAGCAGAAGATGCAACAAACGAACGTTTGGTCAGAGCTATTGCAAGAATGGGTGCAAGAGCGAAGATGGACATTCTAGTTTATGAGGGAAACCTGGATGTAGAGGAGCTTCTAGACTGGATTAGAGCTCTAGACACATACTTTGACTATGAAGATGTCAAAGAGGACAAGAAAGTCAAGCATGCTGTCACAAGATTGAAGGGACATGCAACATTGTGGTGGGATGAACTACAAGCTGATAGACGCTGCAAAGGAAAGCAGAAGATTAAGAACTGGGATAGAATGATCGCGAAGATGAAGGAAAAATTCATCCCCAGAGATTATCAAATTACTCTGTTCAGGAGAATGCAGAACCTGAGACAGAAGCTGATGACAGTAAAATAATACACTGAGGAATTCTACAGGCTGAACATCAGGGCAGGTCATCGGGAGAGTGATGATGAAAAAGTTGCTAGATACATGAATGGTCTAAGATACGACATTCAGGATGAGATGAACATGATAACCATCCAAATGGTGGAAGACGCTTATCAGATGGCTCTGAAAGCTGAAGAGAAGCTGAGTCGAAAGCAGGGTCAAAGAGGCCGAGGCAGAAGTCATCCCAGAGGTAAATCAGTTGCCCAGGACAAATATTAGAAGCCCAGGGAGGACTGGAAGAAACCTCATACTCGAACTGAGAGAGGTGGAAGCTCACAACGAGGGCGATATGCTGAATAGAGAGGACAACATATTGAGCAGAGAGGAGATTATGCTGATAATAATACTTTTCCTCATACTATAGGTAAAGGAAGAGGAAGAGGTGGAGTAACAACATGCTTCACATGTGGAAAGAATGGGCACAAGTCTTACAAGTGTCCAGATAAAAAGAAGGAAAGTGGAGAAGCTCACATCGCCGAAGCACAAAGGCAAGATGTTGAGGCAGAAGACGCTGAAGGCAGAAGATCGATGATGATGTGAAAAGTTCTTTTGACACCGGAGAAGGAGGTGGAGAGTTTAGTCCAAAGGACCAGACTTTTCAGGACTACTTGCAAGGCCAAGGACAGGGTATGCAAGGTCATTGTGGACAGTGGTAGCACAGATAATCTCGTTTCAACAGAGATGGTAGAAAAGCTGGAGCTGGAGATGAGTGAACATCTGAGTCCATATAGAGTTTCATGGCTACAAAAGGGACATCAGGTAAATGTCACTAAACAATGTTTAGTTGAATTTAAGATAGGAGGATATAATGATAAGATACTCTGTGATTTTATTCCCATGGATGTTTTTCATCTATTGCTGGGTAGACCATGGCAATATGACAGAAATGTGATTCACGATGGGAGGATGAATACATATACCTTAGAAAAGAATGGGAGGACTCACATGTTGCTTCCAATCAAGGATAAGGAGGTGAAACCGGAAGTAAGCAACACTGTACTTCTCATGAGTGGGAAGGAACTTCTTACGGAGGTCAAGAAGAAGGAGGAACCACAATTCATTGTGATCAAGAAACCAATGATTGTTTTAACTAGCACAAGGGTGGATGATTTACCAGAAGAAGTTCAGGAACTGCTGGAAGAGTTCGCTGATATAGTAGTGGACGAACTACCTCGTTTGTTGCCACCGATCAGGAGTGTGGGTCATCATATTGATCTCATACCAGGGGCCAGTTTTCCAAACAAATACGCGTACAGATTGATGCCGCAAGACAATGAAGAGGTTAAAAGGCAAGTCCAGGAGTTGTTGGACAAAGGTTTGGTCAGGGAAAGATTGAGTCCATGTGCTGTTCCGACAGTACTCAGTCCAAAGAAAGATGGAGGCTGGAGGATGTGTACTGACTCGAGGGCGATTAACAAGATAACCATCAGGTACAGATTTCTATTGCCGAGGATGGATGATCTGATGGATTGCTTGAGTGGAGCAAAGTATTTTTCAAAGATTGATTTGAAAAGCGATTATCATCAAATCTGCATGAGAGAAGGTGATGAATGGAAGACAGCCTTCAAAACCAACGAAGGATTGTATGAGTGGCTTGTTATGCCGTTTGTCTTAAAAAATGTGCCAAGTACCTTCATGAGGTTGATGAACGAAGTCCTGAAGGAGTTCATTGGAAAATTTGTCATCGTATATTTAGATGACATACTGGTTTTCAACAAAACAGAGACTAAACACTTGAAACATTTGGCTACAGTGATGCAGAAATTACAGTAGGAGAAGTTGTTGATAAACATGAAGAAATCCTCGTTCATGAAGATAGAGCTCATTTACTTGAGATTTGTTATTTCTACAGACAAGTTGAGGATGGATCCAGATAAGGTGGAAGTGATTAAGAATTAGCCATCACCGAAGAACATATTTGAGGTGAGAAGTTTTCATGGATTAACTAGTTTCTACCGGAAATTCATCAGGAATTTCAGTGGAATTAGTGCAGCAATGATGGATACAGTAAAGAAAAGACATAAGTCTTTCCACTGGACAGAAGAGGCTGAGAAGAGTTTTAATCTGTTAAAGAGGAAGATTACGGAACAACCAGTTCTGATGTTGCCGGATTTCCAAAAGACATTTCAAGTGAAATGCGATGCGAGTGGCTTTGCAATAGGGGCAGTCGTGAGTCAGGAAGACAGGCCAATAGCATACTTCAGCGAGAAGCTGAATGAAGCGAAGGTGAAGTACTCCACATATGACAAGGAATTTTATGCTATCATTCAGGCATTGAAGAAGTGGAGACACTATTTGGTTCCGAAGGAGTTTGTCTTATACAATGACAATCATGCACTGCAGTTTGTGACTCAATAGGAGAAGTTGAATCAAAGACATGTAAAATGGGTTGAATATATGCAAAATTTCACTTTTGTGATTAAACATATTTCTGGTACTACTAACAAAGTTGCTGATGCTTTGAGCAGGAAGTGCTTGCTGTTGCAGGAGTTCAAGGTCAAAACGTTGGGTTTTGATGATCTCAGGAATATGTACGCCGATGATCAGGATTTTAAGGAGGCGTATGAAGCAGCTGAGAATCCAATTCTCAGGGATATAAGACAATGGGTAGAGTACATGATCCAGGAAGGATTACTATTTAGAGGTAATCAACTGTGTATTCCGAAATGTTCCATGAGGGAGAATCTGCTGAAGGAGAAACACAGTGGAAGATTGGCAAGGCACTTTGGTCACGACAAGACGTTCACAAAATTGAATGAGTCATATTTTTGGCTGGGAATGCGAGAAGATGTCAAGAGATTCATGGATATATGCATAATTTGCCAGCATTCGAAGGGAAGGAAGCATAATACGAGGTTCTATCAACCATTTCCCATACCAGAAAGGCCGTGGGATGCAATTAGCATGGATTTTGTATTGGGGTTGCCAAGAAGACAAAGAGGTTTTGATTCAATCTTTGTGGTGGTGGATAGATTTTCCAAGATGGCACACTTCATTCCATGTCAGAAGACTAGTGACGCAACTCACATTGCAAATATGTTTTTCAAAGAGGTCATTCGACTTCATGGCTTACCAAGAAGCATAGTTTCGGATCGAGACACCAAGTTCATGGGACACTTTTGGAGGACCTTATGGAAGAAGATGAGAACTAACTTGTCATTTAGTTCGGCTTATCATCCTCAGACGGATGGACAGACAGAGGTGGTGAACAGAAGTCTGGGAGACTTGCTGAGAAGCTTGGTGGTAGAACACCACAGCCAGTGGGACAACATATTACCATAGGCAGAGTTTTCTTATAACGACTCAGTTAACAGAAGCACAGGGCAAAGTCTATTTCAGATTGTCTATGGCATGCAGTCAAGAGGAATTTTTGAATTGAGAGATTTAGAACAGATTTCAACTAGGAGTGCTAGTGCAGAAGATTTCGCAGAGGTGATGAAGGAACTTCACAGCCAGGTGAAGGAACGTTTGCAGAATTCGAGCCAGGAATATAAGCGCCGATCAGCACAAGAGGCAACTTCAATTTAAGGTTGGTGACTTGATTCTGGCACATTTGAGAAAAGAAAGGTTTCCGAGAGGAACATATAATAAGCTGAAGATGAAGAAAATCGGACCATGTAAGGTCTTGAAGAAATTTGGGGAAAATGCTTACGAGATTGAATTACTTGATGGGATCGGAATTTCTCTGATATTCAATATCTCAGATTTGTACCCATATAAAGCTGAGGAAGCAGGGACAGGAAATGAGCAGCCAATGATCCAGTGGACAAAGCAGATGCCAGTTGCAGATAATCCATAGATGGAGCGCATACTGGACAAGAGGGTCAGCAAAAATACCAGGCGAAAGAAATACTTAGAATATTTGATCAAGTGAAAGGGCCATCTAGTTGAAGATGCCAGCTGGGAGTATGAGGCGGAGATACAGAGTCATGGACGGACCGTGCGTGAGCTCATGGACAGGAGCCCATGAAAATTTTCAAGCGAGGGAGTATGATGCAGGAGCATCTTAAGCGAGCCACCGTAGAGACAACGGACAGCTGGAAAAGCGCCTAGCACAAATTTTGGAATCACCTTGAAGTTATTGCACGATCTTAAATGAAGCCATTAAGAAGAAGCGCACTTGTAAAATGTAACGGGACCTTGAGCGATTTGCTCTCGTCCTTAGTAGGTAGAAGGCATTTATAGTAGTTAATGCAAGTAAATAGAATTGAATGTTAGATTAGACAGTTTTAGAGCGCCAGAGGGAAACGAGATATAGACACCCTCCTTGTACATTGTAACATTATTATGAGAGCATGATTATGAGCATAGGAGAGAAGTAGAGAGCTGTGTAGCACACTCCATGTACATAAGTTTTGAATTAATACAAGAAAGCTGTGATTCAAGCTCATGGTGTCCATATATTCTTTGTGTATGCATCTTTGAATGTTATGCTCATGAATGTTTTACTCTTTCTGTCATGCAATTGCTTTTATGCCATGTATGAATGATTTCTTGTTGAATGTTTGAAATCTGAGAGGAAAGGGAAAATGAATGAGTTTCAATTATTTCTCTATCTGAGCAAGAGTTCCTGCAAGGAGTGCAGTTGAATTGTTCGAAAGGAGTGCGTTGACAAGGTGTTCAGAGGTTTGTCTCTGAAAACTCAGGAGAGATAGCTTTTGTTCTCATTCACTCAAACGTGCAGACAAGCACCGGAGCTGTGCAAGGAGTGCGCAGGCCGAGTGAACTCTCAGGGTTGCGGACCTGAGTGAAGCATTGGGAGACTGCTGCTGTAGGCATGCACAGAGTCGAAGGATATCAACACTTGGAAGTGCTTGAAGGTTGCCGCAAGGAGTTCACACAAGAGTTTTCTGAAAGACTCGAAGTTGGAATAGTTTAGAAGGAATTGGGCCTTCGAAGCAGTCGAAGGAAGGTAAAGGCCAAGTACATTGAAAGTTTGTAGGAAGGTGTAGTGACGTCGGACCACAGGAGGACGAGTTCTCAGAGAAAGAACGGATGGTTGGAATTCTCTGAAGAGAATTCGCGAAGCCCCGTGAACCGTTGGATCTCACGGAGGAGCAGGGGAGATACAGCGAGTATTCCCAAAAGGTTCTAAGCTCAAGAGGAGTAGGATCGTAGATCTGAGCCACAAGGGCTGTCGGATTTACATGTGGATACCTGTATTGGGATTTCGTGGGTTGAAGTTTCGAAAATCTAGCAACGAGAATCACGATATCCCGAATCGCGAAGTCCCGAAAGCTGAGGGGATTGTGTGGGCCACCGCGGAGTCAGCAAGTGGACAGGTGGCACACTCTCGACGAGAAGTAAATTCAGTTGATGGTTTCAGAGTTTCGCGGGGTGAAGTCCTGAGCCTTTTGCATTAGGATTCACAATATCACGAAGTCCGAAGTCCCGATAGAAGTGAAGTGGTGTTGAAAAGTCAAAGCTCACGAGTGTATCGGAGTTTTGGAAAATCGAGATTCGGGAGTCGAGGAGACAAGTTTCTCGACATCACGATCGCCGAAATCACGATAAGGAAAATCCTGAAAAAGAAAGAGGAAAGGTCAGTGTTGACTGTTTTCGGGTTTCAGGGATTCAAGAGATCAACGCTCGACCTACGGACTCGCGAAAGCGCGAAATCCAATCTCCTAAGTACAAAGAGGGGATCCCACGAGGATTTGTTGTGGGTGCAGATTTTTCGAAAGGAAAATAGAAGAGCCAGTGCAAAGGTCTTCGGGCCGGTGTAAGGGAAAGATCCTGTGTTGACATGGACCTTCCGACCTGCGGGTTGTGGAGGGAGCGTGCGTCATCATGGTGCACCAGATTTGTTATACTAACAATAACACATTGAACACTACTCACACTTCACCAATTACAGTCAGAAATTTTCTAATTCAGATAAGAAATCACACTAACAACAAGCATTACATAGGTACATGAATAAAACAAACATGTATAAGAATAAAAGCTAAGCTATATTTTACAACAAGCTTACCACATTAGAATGATGGGCCCTTACCGATTCCAACATGGAAATTGGAAAAACTCATAGGATAGTGGGTTCAAAAAATGCACAAGATCAACCACTGTAATTCATATTACTTTCCAACAAAGAGACTTACATAAAATATATGTTCACAAGTCAATACATCAGCATAACAATATATGGAATTCTCCTCTCCTCAGACCTATGAGGTCTTATTTATACATAAAATCCATGGAGGAATGGATGAAACTGAATCCCCAAACTTAGAAAACAATTTTTACATTTAGGATAAATCCCAAAAATCTGGGTTTTTCATCAATTTGGGCAAGTTCGAGTTAGAGATCCACCCATATTTTCTAAAACAAAATCGAATTTTGGAAAAGTGCCCCTGTATTACTCAATTTTCCACATTATAGACAAAACCCATATTGTATAATTTCTAGATATGATACCATCTACACGGAAATCGAGGTGCAAGTTGGCAGTTTGAGATTTTTGCTAATTTTTGCAGAATCATTCCCTCCAAGATGGAGGTCCACACGCGTGATATGGGTGAATTATGACTCATGTATCCGCGTGTAGATGTCTCTTTGAACAAAACCCATGTCCCCGATTTTCCTCTATAAGAATTCCAAAATTTCGAACTATATCTGGTACCGGACGAGCACAACATTGGTACCGGACGAGTTGAGTACTAGCTGAATACTGAAACAGGTACCGAATGAATAGGGGTTGTTTTTATAAGGTCTGATTAGATCATTCAAAGTAATTAGAGAGCTTTAAACATGAAATATTCAATCCAAATAATTAATAAACCATCATAAATCATGATTAAACATAAGTTACCTCATATGTACACAATAATTGCTAAATGACATGTCTCTTGAGGAAAATAGGTAGAGAGTGCATATGTATTAAGAAAAATTGGTCAGTATATGGGACAAGATAAGGCAATTGGAGGTCACAAAAAGGAAGCTCAACAATCTCCATCAGTGAACCATCAAGGAAATGTTAGTTCAATGGAAGGATACAACTCCAGAAGATTCCACTTGGGAGATGACTTCCATTCTGCAACAATTTACTCATCTATAGCCTTGAGGACAAAGCTATTCTTCAAGGGGGAGGGAATTTTAGGGACCTAACCTCCCTAACCCCTCATGTAGGTAGAATAATATATTTCCCATGCAATAAAGGTGACATTAGTTAATTAGGATTATTTAATAATGTGGACAAAACTTATGTAAGAAGACTTAATAGAAGCTTCCGCTTCTAGAAAGATATTCCTCTAGAATGTTCTTTAGAAGGTAGAATTAGTATAAATAGGAGTAGAAGGCATGATAAAGTATTGTCTTGAGAATTATTGTAATAGAGATCTGCTCTACCGGAGGTTTCCCCCTCGAAGAGGCAAGTGAACTTGGATTTCTATCAATAAAGGTATCATTTTTGGTGCTATGATTCTCTATATTTTATTGTTCTGTTGGTATTTGTTGTAGTATTTATGTTTCTTATTATTATAATACATATGGTACCTTGCACATATTTATATAGTGATACAAATCACAACCCTAAAAATGAATTGGATGACGAACTATGTGGGAGTGAAGGGAGGTGTGTGAGAGTGAAGGAGATGCACCAATGATGGTGGGGGAAACCCAAACAATAGATTGACAGACTGGTGGAGATGTTTCTATATGAGGGAGACATATTTGCAGGTTGAGGATGATAGGATGGTAGGTAGAAAGAGGGTCGAGAGTCATTTTTGCAAGAGAATGAAAACACCCAAGGGAATAAATGAGACATACATTTCTGGATGAGGAAGACTTAGCTATAGACAACTAGCACAGGTTACTTCATGCCCTACAAACTATAGGAACTCTTATACCGCTATAGGAATGCACACGAATGTAGATCAATATAGAATACTCTTTATTAATATGATACACATATAAATACATCTAGATGACCTTTGGATTCATCTTCCAAGAGGTCTCTTGGAATCCCAATGATCATTCCTATCACTTGTGATGTTTCATATTCCTTCTCAAGTGAATGATCATAAACCTAATGGATTAGGTTTCCAACATTGACAAGCCCCAATTTTGTGCTTTTCCAAAAAATAAAAATTAACATTATTGGCATGCTATTAGGCCTTTGGATTTTAAAACAAAATTGGAAGCTATGAAAACAAATTATACTATGTGTCAGCCTATGGCCTTTAACAACTATCATATACAAAAACAGATTAGCTTGAAAGGAACTTGGCTAGTTGTCTCTAGGATATCTACTTAAAATCATAGAAGATATAGGGGAAAAAGGTAAATTGGACTCAGACATTTACTATCTAGTTTTCATATTCATCTAGTTAGATGGGGTGTCGTGGGTCTATCCCAACTAGTGGTTTCTCTTCTCTCTCTTCTTCCACTCCCTCCTTTGAAGCTATGTCTAATCCATAAAGAGATTTCAACATAAATTCATTTATCATTTAGCTGATGTAAATCCTCCCTCATTGCTTGAAATGTTGGGCTACGACCTTCCTCCATAGAATCCATACAAAAGACAATGAGCTCTTTAGTAGCCAATATAAATCCAAAGATAAAGAATTATTTTTATTCCTGCTTCCACAAGATAATGTTTTGGAGCTTCTAGTGTCTCATTTCTTTTCTCTAACTTTTGATTCCAACTTTTTTAGTCACTGGAAAATGACACCTTTGTACTTGCCATTAAATGTTCCTCAATTTGCTTTCTTGTGGGCCTAGATTGACCCTCGCTTGAATCCTTTTTTGGATTGAAAATTGGGGGATGAATTCTACAAGTTGGAGGAACCTCCTTGTTATCCTCTGTTGTGTCAACGTCTCCCTCCTTGTGGTGAGCCTACCTCATCAACTTTCATTCCTCTTCCTAGGCCTATTCAACTTCATATATTAGTGTGGGATTTCGATACTCCATGGTCTCCAATTTCACAGATTTCATGACCATCCCTTGTTTCTCTTACTTCAGAACTCTTTGCATGCTATGTAAATTGGAGGCAAATAGGGATTCCATTATATGGCTAGTGCGATCTATCATTAGATGAAGCAACCTTAGAATTAGTCATTGAACCATCATCTGTTGGGTAGATAATCACCTCCTCCTACATACGAGTTTCTTCGTTGCAGAGTGTGAGTATGCCGACTTCAAGGCTTGTTCCAAAAAAATTAGGCTCCTCCATAGCTTTTTATCCCCTCTCCCAATGAGTGTGTGGAATCATAGGTTGATGGGCCATATGTTCCCTTTCTTGTGCATGAGTGCCTTACCCCATGATTCTAGATGTTTCCATGTGGTGGCCATAATTAGTGACAAATGGTGGTATTGGTAGGCTTGAAACCTTTCTAATACCTCATTTGGGTGGTTGAGATCATCCAGATTGATCCTAGGACAATCTTGCTTGAGTTCTCTATCCTACATGGTTTCCCAATCTTGATCCATGTTAAATGTTTCCAAACAATCCCCTTATTTGCTAGTTTGTATGCTAGTTTATTGGTTGTCCTCTTGACATGCGAGGGTTGGATTTCCTGGAGCCTTATAATCTAAGAGTTGATAATCACTATGCTCATGGCTAGACACCAGTTTATGATAAATTTTTGGGAGAGATTCCATAAAGGAGATGCTTGATTGCATTTATAAGAATTTGGGAGTCTCCCTTCATTGCTAGGTTTTTGTACTTACGCTCTATTGATAGCTAGAGAACCTTTTGTAAAGTTTGCAATTCAATTGAGTTGTTTATGTTTATGTTGCTCTCCTAGGTTAAGGTTCTGATAATATTTCCCTTACTATCCCTAAATAGTCCTGCAATGCTTGCAGGTCTTGGGTTACCTTTGGAGGCCCCATCAAAATTCAATTTGATTGAGTTCGAGGGTGGGTGGTGGTGGAGACCAGTGCATGGGGATATTGACCTTGATCATCATGTGATTGAGTCTTCTTGCACTAGAGTGGGACTAGATTTCCCAAGTGTCAATTTTTCTATGCTCAGTGTTTGGGCAAGTTCCTCACACATTTTTTCCTTTTTGCTTCTTGAATCGTTTCTCTAATATTGTTTTTATGATTTTCCATGTTTTGGTCTTTTGACCAATCTTTGAAAATTCTATGTTTTTTCTCCTTCCAATTAGTTTATAGTAGGAACTCTAGGAAAAGTGTCCATGCTTTGTTAATGGTAGGGTAGATGAAGGGGTGTTGTCTCTAGGGCTCCAAAGTTGTTAGGATACTTTCTCAGTTTTTGTTTAATTGTTCGAAGATGTTGGCTCTTTTTTCCCACAATGGATTTAATAAGCTACATTGATTGAAAAAATGTTCATCGGTTTCCTCAAATTATTAGCATGAAAAACATCTCTATGGTCCTTGAAACCCCCTTTGTATTATTTTATCCCATGTGAGGACTTTTTCCCTTGCGATTTTCCATAGAAAGGTTGCCACCTTTGGCCAAAGGGTTGGTCACTAGATGTTTTTCTATAGGCTTCCCTGGTGACCTCAAGGGATCAAAGTAGCAAGTAAAGTATCCAAGGCTACCACCCTCTCTCTTGATCACCTAAATATTAGTCTAGGTCACGATGGTAAAAGATATATGAAGTTGTTTGAATACCTGCTGGGAACAATAACACTTTATAATATATATGTAATGATTTCCAAGTTCAAACATCCAAGAAATACCTCTTGAATACACTAGACAATGAAAGTTTCTAAAGTCTATTATAAATTTGCAGTAGTGAACAATATTACAACACAAATAAAATATTTATAACAACAACAATAATTAGAGATAAAAAAATGAAACAATTAACAAGGAAAACTTAACATATATCCAGTAGATTAATATCCAATTGTCCAATGCAATTTATGAGTATTTTAAACCACTTTTAGACCAATGTATGCAAAAAATTAAAGTTTTATCAGGTGGCTATAGCAAACTGTTGCAACAACAACAATTTTATTAGTGAGTTAGCTCAAGTTAGTGTTAGTAAAGTTAGTAGGAAGCTTGAGAGAGTAGAAAGAGAGTGTTTGTTGATCAATTCACCACAAGAGAGATGTAAAATCAGTGCCTTTGAGGGTATGGAGTCTTTATAACAAAATAAAACAATGCTTGAGGATTAAACTTGTGGATATTAAGAGGTAAAGCTTAAACTCTAAGGTGCTAACACATTAGGGCCTTAGGGTTTAATCCTTAAAGAGAAGAATTGCTAGAGTGCAAGCACATTTTGGCTCTAGAAATATTTTCTCCCTTCTTAATGCTTCAACTAGATCAAAATCAAGTGTCTAGGGATACAATCCTAAAGTGTTATCACTTTAGGGATTTAGGATGCTAACCCTAGAAAGAAAGATTTACCAATTTTGAACAAGAATGACCTTGTGAGAGGAGGAAGAACTTATGCTCCTCTCTTAGGGTTTTACCAAGAAAGATGTCTAGCATAAAGTAGAGAAATTCACCATGAAACATAACACAAAGATAAATTGAAAAAAATTAACTTACTTTAGAGAAGATACCATGAGAAAAAACCCCAATTGCATAAATTCCTCTTCAAAAATCAGCAAACCATTCACAACTTGATCCTCCAAGCAAGGCACATAATGTATAAGAGCTATATATCCCAAAGAGGGTGAAAATTTCAGACTTGTTCTCACAAATGGGGAGTAATGATGATGAGAAAATGAAATGAGATGGTGGCCCATTTATATGAGGCCACCCTAAACCAATTTGTCCACATAAACTTGTCAACTACAAATTAGAAGAGGGTCAACTCCTTCATTTTCCTCTACAATATGCCAAAATGAAAAATACATAAAATAAAACCCTAAAAAGGGTGACATCATGGCCTAGAAGGGTGAATTAGGGCTAAAAAATGTGACATCAAGCCTTAAGGAGTGGAACGTTGGTACTCCAAAGGTCATGTGTCATGATTCAATGTGAAAAGGTGCCATGCCATGTGTCTCCTCAAGTCAAACCATCTCCTGAACCACACCATCCATCAAATCCTAGTCTCCAAGGTGGCATCAAGGGATAGAAAGTGATGTCATGGGCCTCCAAAGGCCACGTCCTAGTGCCATAGGGGTGAAATCTTGTCCTCGAGTGGTGCCATGATTCATTTAAAGGGAATGTCCTCCATCCTCTATGCACAATAGCTCAGGGGTTCTCTTCCATCCTGTGGGATTTCAGCCCATATATGTGGAATAATGACCAACCTACTAAAAAAAAAGCCCATTTGTCCATATTCCAAGGTTCCAAGGGTGTGAGAACCACTATCTAAGGGTGTTGAGTCACTATATGACTCACCACTCTCCATCACATGTGCCAAAGCCCTAGAATAAGGCACAACATCCTGGGCACAAACCAAGATGTCCCTCAATGAACCATGTCAAGGCCATTCAAAACAAAACAAAATATAAGACAAAGTAAACCAATGTTCATAAGACACGTTAGTCCTTAAATCATGCAAAGTAAGATGATGCCTAAGATACAATCCATGTGAAAAATTCACCCCATTATCCCCTTCAAGTATCACCCAAGCCCAAGACCTTGTGAGGGTTACCAAGTTTAAGTATGGGAGGGCCTTCATTCAACCCTATTAGGTGTGCCACCTAGACAAGAAACAAATAACCTAGGTATATGTATAGGTCCTAAGAGTGACAAGGGAAGTAAAAACCCATCAAGAGTAAGTGTGAATATGTAATGGTTTAAGGCTTCCTTCATGGCTTATGGTATCCATCTCTATGAAAACTTTTGTTGAGGGTGCACTTGTTGTTGAGTTACCCAATATTTGTGTGCCACCTTTTTCCAAACCCCTTCATTAGCCATCTTTCCAATCCCTGCTTTCATTTATAATTTTCTTTGAGGGTCCCCCTTTTTGGGTTTCCAAGATTTAGCATTACCTTTTTTGGGACCAAGGCGAGCATTGAATGAGTAGATCTTAAGTTGGACTGGCTTTTGGTGGTCCTTATTTTCTATTTTCACTTTCTTTTTAGCATCAATTTCTTATTCTTTTATAACAGTTGCAATCTACCTTTGGGTCATCAGCCCCTTTCTCATGAGAGCATGGGCCATGGACGGAGTTTAGAATATATGAAAGGATTTATGATGGAAATTGTTAATTATGGTAGAAAGCGGAAAATTACCCTTGGGAGCCCCCCCCAATATTACCCCTTTTCCCTGGGTGGTGACAACACATGACTAGGGCACAAAAGCTGACCACCAAGGTGAAACAAGGCAACCGAGACAATTTCTTAAGCAAGTGATCCACTATCCAACTTCAACCAGTGATCCTTGTCCACATGCCTAATAAATTAATCACAACACCTTGAATGGAAAAATGACTAACCATACCTCATTGTGATGTTGGCTTACCATGCCCCATACTATGGGTTGCTTGAATGTGATGAGCCTTGGTTGATGCAACTGGGAGGCAAATCAGGGGGGTTTTTGGGCTGCCATTTGTCGACATGTTGAGTGAGATCGGAAGAGCGGTTCAGCAGGAATGCCGAGACCGATCTC
>CBVK0100020938.1:0-35148 GCA_900067695.1 Picea abies
GCTCTTCCGATCTCACGTACCTTTCCTTCCGGACCTCATAACATATCAGAGTTGATTAGGCTCCATTGTGAAGCCGATACTGACAGAACAAGCTCGCAAGTGTCAATAAGCAAGATATCTAACTTATCACTAAAAGTGATAGTGTTGCTCATTGGGCGGATTATTGGGTCTGTGTCTTTGCATCAGGCTTCCCATGCGCACATGAATTGTGCAGTTCAGTGCTTAAATGAAAAAATATTTTACTGGAGCACCATCTTACTGGATTGTATGAAGAGGCAATTAACAGAGTGTCGAATGTGGAACCAGAGGAACTTTGGGTTTGGGATGATTCTTTGTGCTTTCTTCTTTGATAGAGTGCATAGCTTCAGTCCTAGAGAGACTATACGAGGGCACAAGGCCTCTCTCCCTGCATTATGCAGATGGGTGGTGTTGTTGGCATGACAGGGGGGAGGGAGGACCATTGAGGCATTCGATGACAAGTTCTTTTCTTGGTGGGTGCAACAGATTATGATCATAGAGGATTACCCTTATGTCGGGATTGACTTCTCTAGAGATCCTGAGATACTGGTACCTCTCAGAGATCAGTGAGGAGAGATGGGTAAGTTTGCTTCGTTGTTTTTTTCTTAAATATATGTAATTTTCATGTTGTTTTTTATATGTATCATTTTTTTTATACACCAAAGTATCTGACAAATCTATTTCTGTTATGTGGAGATGTGGGGCCAATGTGACCAACAGACTATGCGAGGAACATGTGACGTCCTCGACCAGAGGTTGCCCCAGCTGCAGCCGGAGGACCAACAACAGCAGGAGTACCTCCAGCCGATGAGGCTGAGAGATTTTTGAGATGAGTAGAGAGGAACTTTACCTCGCTTACTCACACAATCCCCATGGTAGAGATCAAGGATCTGTCGCCGTCTATGCAGCCTCATGTAGTGGGGGCACCACGGACGTGGGTCTGACTTTTTTGGCATTTGGAAAACGTCGTTGACCATTACAACAGGGCCAACATGCCCCATCCTTAGTTAGGCTAGACTTTTCACGTGTCGAGGGCACTACTTGTATATTTTTGAGGGCATAAGCCCCATGACTTGTTACTAGACGTATTTTTGAGGCGCTTGTGCCCACGCATGTACTCTTATATTTTTTATATTATATATGGATTTTTATGTCTTTTTATGTCTTATGGATTACATTTTCTTTAAAAATGTATTTACATATGCATGTGTGTGTCTTTATTATATGTTTGCAAGATGGCAACATAAAATTTGATTAGCTAGAGTATCTGTGACTTGATTTAATCTCCTAGGAACATGAAAATATGTAATATAATCAAAGCTTCGTTCTAAGAGACATACCCTAAGGAACCGTCAGTGTAAAGTAGGATCATGAACATGGTAGACTCTATTTAACTAAGACACAACCAACTGAGCATCTAAATAGACCTGGAGGTGAGAGATACCAAGTGACAAAGCATCACGAAGCAACTCAATAACTGCATTGTATTCGGTGACATTGTTTATGGTGTCGCCTAAACATATACCTCTTGAAGATAGTAACTGGCCCTGGCGTGTAAAAAAAACCCAAGCTGTGGAGGCAAGCCTCCGAGTGTGTCATCTAGCATCATCTGCGAATCCAATGAACACTTGTGATTCACTTGACATCTGCCATAGTGACAAAAGATAACATAAAAAATTTACACTTCCATAAAACCAAAAGAAACCAAAAAGTGATAGTACAAAGACTATACA
Organism: Picea abies; assembly: GCA_900067695.1. NCBI lineage: Eukaryota > Viridiplantae > Streptophyta > Pinopsida > Pinales > Pinaceae > Picea > Picea abies. The sequence goes on from CBVK0100020938.1 coordinate 1,752, forward strand.
TATGTTACAAAAAGTTACCCAAGGTGACCTACCTATGAGTAATACTTCTTGAGGTAGAGCCCATTTCTAGGATCTACCAAAGCATTTCCCTTAAAATCTACCAGACGGCAAGCGCCCTTTTCTAGAGCCTCTTTTATGATGAAAGGTCCAAACCACATGGGTTTGAACTTGCCTGCCCCCAGGGGGTCCTTGTCTTGGTCATAGACCAGGACAAGGTCGCATTCCGAGAAAATCCGAGGATGAACAGACCGATCGTACTGACACTTGAATGTTTGTTTGTGAGATTCGTTATCTAAGTCCACATCACGACGTTGTTCATTGAGCTTCTCGAGATATAATAAATTCTCTTCAAGTGGTGAAGTGTCTGGCAATAACTGTACTACCAAATTTAAAGATGGGATGTGGCATTCTATGGGCAAGACTGCTTCCATCCCATAAATGAGTTGAAAAGGTGAGAAACTAGTTGCATTCTTAATAGACATTCAGTAGGCCCATAATGCCGAGTATAACATCAAATGCCAATATGACTTGGTCGAATTGATCGTTCGTTGTAGGATGGTCTTAAGAGATTTATTGATAGCTTCCACCTGACCATTCGCTTCAGGGTAGTAGGGTGAATATTATTCTTTCCTCAACCCAAGCTTTGATGTTAACTCAGTCATCATTGTGTTCTGAAAGTGACTACCATGGTCAGTGACAATCTCTCTCAGGACATTGAACCGTGCTATAATCTAGTTAAACAAAAAGAGGGTGGCAGTCTCGCCATCATCTTTGAATGTTGGCATAGCTTTGACCTACTTGGTGAAGTAGTCTACTTCTACGATGATATAACGGTGCCCCCTTGTTGAAGGAGGGTTGCAAGTAGTGTAATCAATCCCCCACTTGGTGAAGGGGCCAATGGTGACGACAGGAAACATGGGAGTGATATGTGCCCTCATCTTCCATGAGAAGATCTGACATGGGTGGCACTTCTTGACTGATCTGATACAATATTTGATTAGTGTCGTCCAGAAGTAACCAACTCATAAAATATTTTGGGTTGTTTCCAACCTAGAAAAATGAATGCCACATGCTCTAGTATGGAAATCGTTAAGCACGATTTTTTCTTCTTCATGAGTGAGGCACCGACGAAGGATGCAATCTACACCTTGACAATACAGAGTATCTTCGAGTATGAGATAGGTCTTGGCCTCATGGCGTATATGGAGATGCTCATCACGAGAAGCAGAGGTGGGGCACTTCAAAGTATGGAGATAGACAATTATTTCTCCATACCAGGGGTCCGAAGATGCTATCAAAAACATGTCTCCTTGAATAGGCGACTCTTCGGGCATAACATCACTTGACTCGACCAGAAGTTCTGAGATGAGTTCTTAAAAGACCAGTGACTTTTTGGATTTCGCCGAAATGAAATCTAAGTCAAATTCCCGAAGGACAACTATCCATCTACTGATCTTTCCATCGATTACCTGTCATGTCAACACGTATTGAAATGGATTCACAATGGAAATGACGGTGGTCTTGCGAAACAAAATATAATGAAAAAACCGTTGGACAACATGGATTATTGCCAATGCAAGTTTTTCGATATTAGAATAATTGAGTTCCAGTCCAACCAAGCCTCGACTCAGGTAATAAATCACATATTCTAAAAGTAAATCATCCTCCTGAACTAATACCATGTCGATTGTTGACTTTGCTGCAGCCAAGTATAATAAGGAATATTTGTTATAATTGGGTGGCCGAAGAAGATGGGAAGTTGTGAGGGCATGTTTCAATGCTTCGAAAGAGCATTGAGCGGCATCGTCCCAATGAAAAGGAACATCCTTCTTTATTAAACGCATAAATCCCTTTGTGATCTCGTCATAATTTGCGATGAAACGCAGCAAAAAATTTTCTTTTCCCTGTAAACTCTAAAGTTGAAGAATCGTACATGGGGGAGGAAACCAAATTATTTCCTCAACCTTGAGAGGATCGACCATGATCCCTGTTGTTGAAACTATGAAGCCTAGCAGACGGCCTGACATCACGCAAAAACCACATTTGTTGGGATTCAAGTGAATCTGGAAGTAGCGACATCGCTCAAAGATAAGTCGAAGGTGCATGGGATGATCGGTTCTCTTATGAGATCATGATGCTAAATCATCTAAGTAGGCCTCGAAGATATGTTTGAGATCATGGAAATAAAAAGACATGGCCTGCTGAAAGGTAGCTCCAACATTTTTCAGACCAAAAGGCATGTTACGATACGTGAATGTACCCCATGGAAAAATGAATGCTATTTTGTGTTGGTCTTCGTGTTTGATTTGTATCTGATTATATCCCGAAAAACCATACATGAAAGAAAAGGCCTCACAACCTTCACATTCATCGATTATCTGGTCAATAAATGGCGTGGGGAAATTTTCTTTTGGACAGGATTTGTTCAAATCACGGAAGTCTGTACATACACGAATCGTACCCTATTTTTTGTTAACCGACATGGGGTTTGACACCCATTGGGTCAAATGGACGGGGTAGATAAAACATGCCTTGAGCAGTTTCTCTACTTCAACCTTAATAGTTGTTGCTTTCTTAGGATTAACTGGATGAAGCTTCTGCCGAACCGGCTTAGCGTCAGGATAAGTCATGATTTTGTGTTCAACAATTTTTGGATCGATGACTAGAATTTCCTCGTAAGACCAAGCAAAAACGTCGTAGAATTCCTTAAATAAATCCGTGTAGATTCGAATCTCTTTAGGGGAGCAGTTAGCTCCGACGAAAACATTCTCCACAATGCCAGGGGTTCTGGAGATGTTAATAGGTATAGTTTCGACAATGGTTTCCATATTACCCTCAGCATAAACAACATGTGTAGCCAAGGGATTGATAGGACAAGACCTATATCTAGTCATAGTCAAAGTGAATTCCCCTACTTCAATTCTACTTAACATTGGGAGGAATTAAGATCTGTGATGGAGATCATCCCAGGGTTTTTCCAGACTAGTCATTGCTTCAATGATTGCTTCGTCTGAGGGAAAGAGTAAGTCTAAAGAATATGTATCAGTGAGGGAAACTTGAGCCCAAATAGGCTTTAGAATCGGATCTAACTCTTGTGCAGTAGTTGGATCGGGGTTGGCAGAAGCTTGTTGGACTAAAGAGTACGCCACTTCTGCCGCAGACAAGGGCATGGACATACCATGGTGGCCTGTCCCTTCCATCGTGGTTGATGGGGAAGGAAGAATATACGGATCGTTGAAGTAAGTCATGTGAAACAACAAAACTTGGAAAATCTCAACCTTATGGTGGTTAAATATGAACTTAATATTGCCTTGAGGAGGTGGGTAATTGAAAGTACCCATCAAATATGGGCACAAACCAACCCCTTTGTTGACGATGCTGAGTTGATGGTGATCAATCATTGGGACCGCGGATGTCCCCAATGAAAGGTCAAGACGAGAGAAAGATAACTGATTAATGGTCACGATCCAACCCTCGTGTGGAAACAAAAAGACACGAATAAATGTAGCAACTATTGCTTTCATAGCATAGGTCCAACTCCTCCCTAACAAGAGATTGTAGTCGAGAGATGCGTTGACCACTTCAACCTCGACACACACGGTTTTCCCTCCTAACTGCACAGAAAAAAAGGGGATAATTCCATGTGGTCGGAATGAACAACCATCGAAAGAGGTAAGAAGAGTAGGTGATGGAGACAAAGCGGGCTGACCAATTTCCTTCCAACATGCCAAATACATTACACATCTTGAGGCGCCCTCATCAACCACTGTGCAGAAAATGTTTCGAGTAAAGTTTTTTGTGGTGTAAGCCACGACTATCTGGAATGCTATGTGGTAAGGGAGATGAGGTTTCAAGTCGGTTGTATCAAGCATGATCGTACCTGGATTACAAGTCTCAACAGATCCTAAAGTGGCTAATAGATCCTTTCTCTGGGAAGGGTAGCTTTGGAGGACTTCCAAAGAAGACATCACACAAGGGGTTTGAGACAAATCCTCCACCACATAGTAGTTATAGGTGGCCCTTGCATTTGGGTTGTGAGAAGCTTTCCTAAACACACCTTTTGGGATGTGTGTCATGGTTTCTCCCAATGTCTTCTCTATCTGGAGAGGAAGAGATGGGGTTTCATATTCTTTACCTTTCTCAGAGATTCTTGGCTTGCTGTAATCATGTGTTCTAGTCGATATATAGGAATCACCTTTCATCATATACACATTTGTGGATGCAGGATTGTTTGAAGACGGAGGGGGTCCTTGGCTGCACCCTTCCACACTTGTAGAGGCTTGAGTTATATTTTGGCCATGTTGAAATGGGTTTGTTAACACAGCAAGCTGCTGCTATGACAATAAACTTTGGGCCTCTGCAAGCCAAGGGCATTGGTGAGTCAAGTGGTATTCCGCGCACAGATTACACAGATACCTTGACTTCCTTTTTTCGGTGTTTCCCCTACTAGAATTATTAGTGGGTTTCTTATCTCCCTTACCCTTCTTATGTTGTTTCTTCTTTCCATCAAGATATTGGGTGGCCTTCAGATTTTTCGATTGCACACTGTGTACATCCAACTTTTGGGTAGGGGGAGCAGCTGGAACAATAGTTTGGTTGGTCGTTGTATGTTGGATAGACAATTGGTGCATCTTCTACGGAAAACACTCCCGAAGTTGCAACGTATTTGGATAACTGTGGGAACAAAGACTTAATGAACCACTCAAGCAGGAATGCTGGTGCGACTGGCACCTTAATCAAACTCTTCCAGCGTCTCCATTCTCGGATGTGATCATAGATATGGTCCGCTTTTGTCTGTTCAAAATTGGCTAGCAATTTTGTGCCAATGTCGTATCTCACAGGTAATTGAAAATGGTTTAGGAAAGCCATTGAAAATTTGTCGAAGGAAGAGTATCTTGAGCGGTCGAGCTCAATGTACCATTTTGTAGCACTCCCAATGAGAGTACATTGAAACAATCACAATTGTATGGAGTCTTCTTTCAATGAATTAGATGAGCACCAAAGGTGAAAAGTAGTCACATGATCTCTTGGATCTTCGTTAGGCTTGGCTTCGAACTTTGGTATGTTCGAAGGAAAATTTGTCAGCATAGGGGGCCAACGTGGATCGTGACAGATAGGGTCAATCAACAACCTTGTTAAGTATGGAAAATGCAAGGTTTCTAGGAAAGGTAGTTTGGGTTGTTGGTGATAACCATGGAAAAAGGGGCCTGGAGTTTGACTGGCACCAGGTTGCCAGGAAAAGTTGGGTTGGTAGCCCAGGTTCTGGTAAAAACCATGGCCATGACCAGCATACGGATTTTGCGTTTGAGGAGACATCTTCGGCCGATTCCCGAAATAGGACGTAGATGGTTGGGCGTGTATTACATTCAAAGGACTTTGGGAAGGGTTGCCCCATGCTGATCCCCCGGGCATAGGTATTTCACCTTGCCCAAGGTTCCATTGGTTGTGAAAAGAGTTTCCCCTAATCGAAATTCTTGATGAGGGAATTGATCCCTACCAAGAATTCCAAGGTCCTAATGTGGAAGAAGTTCCTGGGTGTGCCCCCTATGTAGGAATAATACCTTGCATAGGATTAGGTTGTCCGTAACCAGGGTCGCCCCCAATCAGGAAAGAAGCTGATGAGAAAGTGTTGTTACCAAACGCACTGAACAAAGAAAACAGTGTCGAAACTACCAACATATTATGAGAAGGTGGTCCTTGACTCCCTGCTCCAAATGAAATGTGGTGTGCATTCGGCCCGACGGATTGCTGGTGGGCACTGTCGAGCGAAGGGGACGAAGGAGGTATATGACCTCCTCCATAAGGGAAATCATTAAAGGGAGTTGAAGTGGCCCCCATGGGTCCTTGCAGAGGAGAATTAGAGCTCCCTACCCCCAAACCTAAATTCGGTAAAGTGGAGTAGGAAAGTACAGGACTTGTACCTGAGCTAGGCATCCCATATGAGAATGGAGGGCCTGTCGCACTCCGTGTGAAAGGAGTAGTGGTCACCGCCAAAGACGGGATCGGACCACTGCTCGAGGTAGAGGCAGTGGAGACCATGGTGGCTCAGACCGAAAATAGTGGGTTAGGAGGTGGAACACCCCCTGTGGTGACAGTCGTAGTGGGAATAGGAGAATTCTGAGAAGAAGTGGCAGCATTTGTTTCCATTACTGTGTGAAACATTGTCTGGTGCTCATAAGGATAAATATGTATGACGATGGGTGCCAAATAATCAGTGATTGGAGTTTTGGGTGGACTGAGAGCTTCCGCTCCAAGGTCTGAAATAGTTGGTTCCTCCAAATGTTGGCCGGGCACAGTTTCTTGTGACTTGATCGCTTCAAAAGACCCTTGTTGGTCTAGATTTTGCCTTAGCGGTGGCAGGGGTGGCTCCAATGTAACCAGTTGTAGGACAAGAAGCCTTCGTGACCGACGGAGCTCATGATCCTCCACTGTGTAAGAAGATCAAAGACACACTAGGGATTTCTATTCGTTCAAAAACAACACACACTAGAAAAAGTCCTTACGAGATAAAACAAGCAATGACTAAACTTATTTGGAAGAACACTTACAACAACCAACACTAGAGAAACTTACCGGTGTGTTGGAAGCCAATTCACATTTTTCCACTATCTTATAAGCTGCCTACACCAATGTTTTGCAAACATCAATTTTTCATCGCAATTTTCAAATAAACGACACTTTTATTTTTGCAACATTTGCACATTTACCTTCATTTTTGTTTTCACGACTGTAAGCGTGAAAACTTGGTCTTTCGAAGTCGCATTAAAATCATTATTGTATTGTCGTTATCCTTCTTGTCGATATGCCTATTGAGCTTACTTTTTACTTATCATTATATAGTTTGCAAAACTCTTTTGATCTGCACTCATTTGACATTCTTTGATTGATCATGCAGTTTCGTTTTATGAGTGATTAAGTTTGTGATTCATTGGCAATTGGATTTACATGTTATCTGATCAAATTACTTTGCACAATGTTTTCATAAAATATATAGGTGTTATGATTAAACCCTTGATATATTTCATTTGCTATGACACCTAGTTTAAAATGCATTGGTACATCGCTTAAACTCTTGATATGAATTGATACATCGTATGTCACATAGTCAAAACATTGGTATTGGTTTAAATTTGTATGTTGGGTGTTTAAAACTATGGCATAACTTTGATTGCACGCATTGTTTTATACACTTACCATTAGTTTCATTGGTCGACCAAGTGACATAATTGTTGAACTATACTATAATGGGTTGAACAAGTATAAGCGCTGGCGGTTGTACCATTAGCAATGACTACTCTGCATGGCAGAAATAGCTCCACCACCTTCGCACGATGTCATTAATGTCTATCCCTTATCCCTGTTTCACCTCTGTTAGCTCAGGTAACCCTTCGTGCACTCTGCTCCTATTTGTGCTATGATCCAAACATTGGACTTACCATGTGCTCGAATCCATGGCACCGGTAGTGCAAAATGAGCCAAACGGTAGCCAAGCCTTCCTACTTTTCGACAATTCCTGGAAAGACTTAGAGGATAACGGTTGGCTCACCTTTGTACAACGATTCGAGGGTTTTAATTTATTTGTTGCACAACAGTTCGCCCTGACTTTTGATGGCTATAGAGCCAAGTGTTATCACTGAAATTTCATCAGCACGTGGTTACAAGAACTCAACATCGTCAAACAGTGATGAAGTCATTCATGGAATTGAATTAATCTCATAGAATTCAAAAAGGGCAAAAAAATATACAAAGTAGTGAAAAATTGAAGAGCTCTTTATAGAAGTTGGGCGCGCGCGCACATGTGCGGAACAGGAATGTAGCATGCGCGCATATGCGCACGATGCACGACTGTTGGCACAAAAAGTTGTGCACCTGCTAAACGACGCATTTATTGAAGTGGTCGGTCTCCCAACCACTTATGGATCAGCTCCCAAGCTGATTTGACCCTCAAATCTGAGCTGAATCCGAATGGTAGGCTGATCAAAGACCTAATAATGCCCTAAATGGCCTCTTTTCACACTACAAAGCAGTTACACAAAGGCCCAAAGCAATTCTATAAAAATCCATGAATGCACCTCATTTTCTCAAGGAATTTCAAGTAATGTTATGCTACCTATATTGTTTTAAGGACTCAATCCTTGACAAGAGCACTTTGGCACCATTTCATTGAGCAATCCACCTTTCCATTGAGTGGATTTGCAAGGAGTTCTTTCACCACCATTTTCATTTTTCTTGTTGTAAGGAGGGCAAGCTTGTGAGGGTCCAAGAGCCTTCCCTTAGAGGAAGAAGGGACTCATAGTCCCCTTTCTTCTTGGTGCTTTGATTTCATCAATAGATCAGCCTAAAAACATTGGTGACATGGGTCTTTTTGTGTTTGTTATATCTATGTCCCTATGCTTGTGATTTTTGTTTTTATTAGTTTAATTTTTGCTTATAGTTTTGTTTTTCTTTCTCTAACTCTTTCCTCTATAGTTGTCCTGCCCAGCAAGACCCAACTGGGCATGCAAGCACCTCTCATTTGCTCACCAAAGTGATGAAAAGGGTGCAACAAATTGGCGACTCCGCTGGGGAAAGGTATCAAATTCCTACCTCATGTGGGTTTATTTTTCTCTTCTTTTAGTTTGATTAACTTGCAGGTGCCCAAACCGGCCTAGGCTGACCTGCCAACCATCCAATTCAGAGGAGAATTGAGAGAAATCCATTCGGATTTTTCTTTCTCGGTCGTTTGTCACAGGTGCGCGGGTATTCTACCCCACAGATGTGCATCGGGCGCACATGCGCTTAAGTCACAACTTTTCTCTGCATGCATGCACTTTCTGACTCATATCTATTCGCGCGCCTGCGCTCTGTGTGCCTCTGTCTGCTCTAGAGGCTGCACATTTAAGAAAAATTTCACATTGTAAGTTGTTGGGATGTGGGGAAGGCTACTTGCCTTCTTAAAATTGATGTCAAACATGCTCTAAACACTGCACCACACTTAGTCCCCTCATCATATAAAGGGGTTAAGCCAAACACACATAGGCACTTAGGAGGATAAAAATCAATTTCCCTTATTTGCTTTTTGCCACATGGATGGCTTGTTTTGACTTACAATCTAAGGTGAAAATCAATTTTAATCACATCTAAACTTACATTGGGACTAGAATCTGAATTACAATCACTTAGTATGCTCTTCTCTCACGCATTCAAGCGACCTTGAGAATCAGAAAAAGATTGTAAAACAATTTCATCTCCCTTAAACAAAGTTTAAAACCTTTAGGAGAGGACAACGACCCTTCTTGGGACCCCTATTAGTTTTCTTTTTCCAACATATCTTAATATTGTAACGGGCCCATACATGCCCACATGCTACAAAGATAGGATAGTGTTCGAAATTGTTGCTTTCTTAGATCAAAACACTAGGAGAGTTTAAAGGTTTGTAACGGGCCCATACATGCCCACATGTTCAATCTAGGATAGTTTCATGTTTTTTCTAGATTACCTCACAATAGGGAGTTAAAGGATAGTAATGGACCCACATGTCCACATGCTAGCTTCCTAGGGATTTTGAATTACGCAAGGTTGTACCAAAGACATTTAGCTAATTAGGTAATCAAACTCTTGTAAGGACCAAGCGAAGTCCACATGCAGCAAGGTGACATCTAATTCACTAAAAATTGGCACACTTTCACTCACACACAAAAGTCACTCATCACTCACATAGCCTCTTCTTGAAACGTGGAGGTCTAAGTAAGTTTCCTCCAAAGGGATTCCGAAAATACCTCATCTTTTCTTGACAGGACTATCCACTCCCATTTTTAATCAAACAAGGTTGGTTTTCACCCCCAGCCTCACAAAACAACTTCATCTAAAATCTTTCTAAAAACTCACTAAGTTTTCCTCCACAGGAGGTGCCAAAAGAAATTTTTTATTCTAGGTAGGATTTCGGGGATAGGCATCCAAATAACTCCCCGTTATCTAGTTCTCACATTGTCAAAACATAGAGGTTGTCAAATAGGGAACTGAAAATCCTCCAAGTCAAGTGTTCCAATCACCATAAGGCAGGGAGATACCCATGAAGGGTTGAAGGCCGAGGTCTGATTGTTCTATGTATCCCCCCTTGAGGCACCCACCTCTTGGACGGGATCCAGCCCATGACCCATTTCTTAGGACGAAAATCTAAATGCTGCACTTTGACCAAGGTACCTAGTAACCAACTTTTGGACATCTACCCAGGTGGCAATTGTGGGCTGCAATGTCACCTTGATTGGATTTTGTGTGGCTATTGGGAAATATAGCGAGCTCTTTCAGGATATGCCCCCTTTACCCCTCATTATAACCAATTATTTCATCCTTCACTAGTTTCTCTTCCGATGACTTCTGACCCCACTGTTGAGGACTATTGGAAGGTCCAGTGCTATTTGAGAGGAAGGACGTTACGTCTTCTAGGACACGAGCATTTGCTTCCTTTTGATTCCCTCACGCGGAAAAAACCCTCTTACCCACATATATATGCTTCTTTCACATTTTATGTATGATGCACATCTGATTACAGTTTGATCTGGATATATATATATTGTGTAAACATTTAGCGCAAAGGATCTTGTGTCTATATTTCTCTCATCACTTTTTGCACATATTCACACAGCTAAGTATGACATCATAGGGGAACCACAGAGCCCCCGTCGTTCACGATGCTTGCTCAACCTCCCTCCTATCTTGGGGGGAGTATCTGGTCGTGCCCGCTCATCGACACCTCCTTCACACACTCCTGTGAGTGCTACTATCTTAGGATCAGATTTGCTTGGTTCTACATTACTTGGGTCAACTTCCCAAAGTCATCCATTCACTCGCTCTCCTTTGCACGGAAGTGGGGGACCCACTTCCTCTCAAGGAGGGAGAACCAACCCACCTAGTCCCCATCAAGGGTCAGGTTCACAACACACTATGGCCGGAGCTAACCCTCCCCCCCCCACTACAGATGCCATTGTTATCACTGAAATTTTGTCTGCACATGGCGACAAGAACTCCACATCATCAAAACAACAATGAAGTCATTCATGGCACTGAATTAAGTTCATAGCATTCCAGAAGAGTAAAAAACTATACAAAGTAACCAAAAATTGAAGGGCGTGTTACAACAATAGGGTGTGCACGCGTATGTGCGGGACAAAAACGTGTTTCGAGCGCATGCGCGCCCGACGCACGCCTGTCCACATAAAAAGCCGTGCATTTGCTAATACGGTGCATTAATTTCTTAAGTCGGCCTCCCGACCGCCAATGGACCGGCCCCCAAGATGATTTGACATGCAGATCAGGGTCGGTTCTGCAAATTCGGCGAATTAATGGCTTAACTGAACCCTAAACAGGTTCGTGTTCACACCGGAAGTTGGTTACGTGACCGCCTAGAAAATGCTATAAATAACCGTGAAGGCTCGTTGTTTCAGCAGAGAATTCCCAGCAAAGTTATGCTGTCCAGATTCAGAGCTCAGTCTTTTGACAAGCCATCCATGAGCAGCCTAACTCAGAGTTCTTTCACCATGCATTTCATCTCTACTCGTTTTGTAAGGAAAGCACAATCTTGAGAGCCCCGAAGGACCTTCCGTTGGAGGGATAGGGAACCTTTATCTCTACCCTCAGCATGTACTCTGGTTTCGCTAATAGATCAAGCTTGGAACCATTGAGGACTCCCTTGTCTCATGTTTGATGTTTTTGTTTGTTTTCGAACTGTTATTTGCTTTCAGTTGTTAGATAAGTTGTATGTTGTTTTGTTTTCTATTTTCTGTTAACCCTTGTTGCCACAGATGTTCTGCCTTGGTGAACCCAACAAGTCATGCAGAGCGGTCTCCATTTTTCTCACCTACTGACAGATTGACCGTGAACAACCATATTTAGCCTCTCTCAACATACCGGATCTCACCAAACTCACCAATGATCCTGTATTGCATGACGCCACATGGTCGACAATGCCAACAAAACTTCCTTCAGACATACCAAAGTTTGAAGGGAAGGCAGGTGATGACCCTGCCAACCATGTCATGACCTTTCATCTATGGTGTTCTTCCAATAGCATTATGGATGATTCCATCAGACTGCGATTATTTCAACGCACACTCACTGGCCCATCGGCTAAATGGTATGTCGAAGAAAAATCAGGGTCCCATGCAACCTTTGAGTCATTGGCCAAAGCATTCTTGACCTTCTTCCAATTACCCATCCACCATGACAATGGTATAGAACTACTGTCTAACTTCAAACAAACCTGAGCCACACACATCGCTGACCACATTCATGACTGGCGTAGGTGACGTAGTTTGTGTAAAGCAGAAACCACCAAGCAACAATGTCTCGACTGGTTTCTTAGATCACTTGTCTCTCTCCTTGGTAAGGATGTAGCTTCTACCTTCCATCAATTAGAAGAGAAAGCCATCAACAAAGCCCAACAGTATGACCTCATCTATGCACAGTTAGGGTACTTATATACGGTACTTCCTGATCTTCCAAAACTTGTGCCATTTGGCCAAGATAAACTTGGGATGTCTCACTCAGCAGACGGACTAATAGGTGCCACCACACACCATGGTTCACAACCTCAACAACCACCGATGTATGGAACACCTCAATACCCGCCGGCATATGGGGGCACTCCTTATTACCCCCCACCTTCTTATCAACATCCTTACCCTGTTGCTATACCTCCACCCATCAGTGGACCACCGCCGACACCTCCCATACATCCACCTATTCCCACAAATAGTGGTACTCCCTCAACATCAGCTTATAGTACTAGCGAAAGCAATATGCCTTCCTATGTACCTTATGGATTGGCACCACCACAAAATCCATACTTCCCATTTCCTGGCCCTCCACAACCCATGGCTCCACCACATCCTCATGCAGGGGTAAATTTTGTTCAACCCTCTGCTGCTCAACAATACCAAAATTTTGAACAGTTGAATACAGCTAACCCAACTCATCCATAGAACAATGCCAAGAAGAAAGGATGGAACAGGAATAACAATAACCCAAGTCAAGGCGGGAATCAACCCCCACATCACCAACCCACTGGGGGCAACCAGAACCAAGGGAACCAAAACCCCCAAGGGGGCAATAATAAAAAATGCCAAGGGAGAAATAATGTTAAAACCATCTTCCCTTGTGCTCTTTGTGGTGATTTCGGTCATTACACTCACCATTGCCCCCAGTTCACTGATTTCAAATGGTTGAAAGACTCGGCTAGTCTTCCCCATTCTCCTGCACAACCTACCCCTCAACAGGCACCACAACAATACGTGCAACAACCCCCTCCCACTATGCTGCAAAATCCTATTCCACATCAAGGTGTGATAAACACCCAACAGGACACACAGCATCCCCCACCTCAGGTGGGACAATACCACAACCCCAACAATCCAGCAGAGCATACAATTCTCCTCACCAGTGAGGAAGAAATCCTTCTGCAAACCCGTAAGCGTCAGTATCATACCCCCGCTGAGTCTCCTCCCCTCACTCCAGAGACAAACCCTACACCAACGGGACCCCCGTTGGTGATTCCTCTCCCTTCCGCCAAACCACCACTACGCATCCCTCGCATTCCCTTGCACAGAAATGTCCACAACCCACAGGTTAGGGAAACTCATAACTATAGTTTGGTAGACGAATTAGCGCAATCCCCGGATGCCATGTCAGTCTTGGAAGTCCTCCAGAATTGTCCTACGCAGTGAAAATCACTACTTTCCACCTTACGGGCAGTCGGCCTGGCCAATACTCGACTCATCACCTTTGATATTGATAGCAGCAAACCTCGTCTTCCTGCCTTGATCACTTTTAAAATACCCATGAAAATACAGAACATCACCGTTCATCGGTGTATCATCAATGAAGGTGCATCTACATGCATCATGTCCAAAACTGTATGGCAGAAGCTTGGTTCCCTGGAACTCATTCCCTCTGCCATCACATTATGAGCTTATGACGAACGACCATCATCTCCTAAAGGGCTCTTCCAAAATGTCCCCGTTGAACTCGGGGGAAAAACTATTCTCATTGACATCGAAGTTATCAACACTTCGCTCGATTACAATATCTTGTTCGGACGTAGCTACATGTATGCTATGAAGGTAGTGGCATCCTCCGTCTTTCGGACAATAATGTTCCCCCACAACGGGAAGATCGTGACCATCAACCAAGTCTCACATTATGAGCCTAACCCATCTGCCAATCTCGATAACATTCTTCCTCTCATCCACACAAACCAAGACGCATATCCGCTTGTCAAGATGGGTCCTAGAATTTTTAAAGATCCATCCTTGTTAGGGATGTACCATGGAGCACCACCACTCCTTCATCCTGCTAATCAAGTATGCATCATCTCATCTAACGGAACTCACACAAAGGATGCTCCTCCTCCTCAGGAGGCTTCAGTCATTTCTGACGTCCCAATAGTCACAGAACCACTCCCACTAGAGCCTCCTGTGCAGTTGTCGACCCCACATGTCCACAAATCCACATCCCTTCAGGGGCATAGTCCCGTCTGGGAGACAGTTCCCCAACCCCTCACTCAAATTCCCTTCTTTTACCCTCCACCAGGTATCGAAGCTTTTCAAGTAGCCGCAACGCTCACACTACCCAATATGGTGTTAGTGATCCCAGTATGGTATTTACACCCACCTGAGATGGTTCCTCGACCATCCCTTCCCCCACAAGAAGGCCTCCCCATGACGATTCCCGTCCTTACCCCCACTACCCCCATACTCACTAACCCCCCTACTACAACTGGGGGTAGGAGAAAGAAGAAGGAGCCCACTGCTCCACTTCCTCCACGCATCCCACCACCTTGCACACTATGTGAGAAAGAGGGCCACCAAACCAACAACTGTCCATCACTACCTGAATTACGAAATTTGATTCTCGTCAATCCAACTCCCACAAAACTCGCCACTACTGTTAGTCCCCCCACTACCACCCACCCTTCCAGTAGTAAAGGGTTAAGGGCCAAATATGCTTGTGCTATATGTTCAGAGTATGGCCATTACACCCATCATTGCCCAGCACTGCCATGCTTTTGGTAGACATTAGCGGTTGTATGCCAGAACTTCCAGAACAACCCACGCCCTACTACGTCCTCTTCAAATATCACTGACATTCGCTATGTCACCACTTCATTCAATGAACATATGAGATGCCCTTGCTCTCTCTGCAATTCATTAGCTCATTTTACATACCAGTGTCCTATGATCCTTGAATACTGGCAACGTCAATTTTCCCTGCTTCACCAACCCGCAAAAGCGATCATTGACACTACCTCGTCACTTGAGGGTCTTCATGTCATTTTTCCCAAGCCCGAGGCACTCCCAATGCCTCCATGGTTCTTAGATGACATCTCTGAGGATTTACCCCGCAACCCCCCCAACTCCCCTGTTCATTTCCCTACGGACACTCTCCACCCAACCACCACAGGTACCCCTCAGTACTTCAATATATGGTTTATGTCAAGTGAACCCTCACCCTCTCCCAGCATTGCTCCCTCTGCTTCTCCATCAGGGGGCAACCAAACTGTCACCGAGATCACTCCTCACGACCCCTTGTATTCCCACCATTTCCAATACGACGAGGAAATACTAGAAGAGTTAAACCACCCGGATTCTCCCTGGGACGCACTACATCACCGTGCGCTTTTTTCTCCATAGGAAGCCCTCATGCCTCCTAACCAAAACCCCATTTACACAATCGAAACCAAATATTTTATCCCATCCGGGCCTATCGATTGGTTCAACAATCCCATTCCTGCCCCTGATGTGTTTGAAGAAGGCAACATGGCTAACATTTCCCCCACCATCAAAATCGACATTTCCATTAAAAATGGCATCGTCGAAGAAATCATCATTGGAGCTGCTTGCACTCCTCAGTAAATCGCCGCATACAAATCCCTCTTCCAGGAATATCGGGATATTTTTTCCTGGTCATACACAGAAATGCCTGGCCTCGATCCCTCTATTGTCAAGCATTGCATCGACACCTGGCCTGACATCACACCAGTTCGCCAGAAACAGCAACCGCTACACCCATCCAAAGCTGCGGCTATCAAAGCCGAAATTGACAAATTACGCACTGTCAGGTTTATTTATCCCATCACTTATACTTCATGGGTTTCTAACCCTATACCCGTCTGTTATCACTCCAAGAAACCCTTTGTGGTTGCAGACCAAAGGTGCTTGGTAACTTAAGAAATTATAAATAATGAAAGGTTGGATCAATGGGATAACAGAAAGTAACTAATGAGAAGACAACTCACAATGTAATCAAATGAAACAGTGCTCTCCAAGATTGGTTAAACAGTAAAATAGCTTTCAGTGGGTGAAGAAAATATTGTTCATAAACCAGTACAAAGTAGGGTCTAATAAACAACTAAGAAATTGATTATCATGTCATGAGCCAAACAATGGGATAACAACCATTCAAGACTTGACAACAAGATAACAGTGCAGAGGAAATGTGGAAAACTGACACCAAAATGGAAAGGAACCTGTGATCTGTATTAAAAAATGAGAGTCTTAGTACAATATCCCCTTGTGTATCCAGGACTGAACCCCCCTACTCGTATGAGTTCTTAGGCCTTATATCCTTTACAAAACAGTCTACAGATCCTAAAAACCTCGATCTGTTGAGTTAACTAAAATAGCAATGCAAAAAGATAGGGAATGATCCCTCAAATCAAGGAAATGACAATGTGTTGATCCCCTTTCTCATGCTTGATAGTTGGTGAAGTGTAGTTAGCCTCCCAAGGCTCGGTGGCTTTGATTTGGTGCATGGCAGACTCGATCTGGATGATGTGGCAGTCGATCCCTCAAATCAAGGAAATGATAATGTGTTGGTCTTCTTTCTCGTCTTTGATAGTTGGTGAAGTGGAGTTAGCCTCCCAAGGCTCGGTGGGCTTCGATTTGGTACATAACAAAATCGATCCCTAGAAATCTGGTGGAAGCTTCTTTGACAAATGGGACTCGTACCTTTCAACCAAAAATAGAGTTCTAATGAAACTTGCCTTCCTCTTTGTTAGGGAGATCCCTCATTTGAGGCGTTGTAACTGTAAAAAGATTGACAACTGCTACCAACAGGTGCCAAAGTATTTTGAACAAATTTCTTTAAAACTTTGATTATACCTTCACTTGCAGTTTAAGATCTTCAACTTCTGAACTTATGATGATTTTCATAAGTAATATATACATAATATCAGCATCATCTGATTTCTGGAATGGGTTTGCTGCCCAAGTCTATTCATTTATGCTCTTATTTCTTTTAAGCAAAACAGGGTATAACAAGGTAAGGTGACATTGTTCCTGTAGAATGTTTTGAATGTTGGTATATTCTCCATCTGTACAGTTATTTTCTTCTCAGGATGTCATTTTACTAGAACTCTCCATATGACTGCAATCCACTACTTTGACCAACTAGCTGCCAAAACCTTTACTCTAACTTTGCTGGCACATTCATCTTCTGGTAAAAATGGCATAAAACCAAAACAAATACAAATGTCAGTGAGAAATATGCTGGACCAATTCTTAACTCCATAACTTCTAGAATCTATTTTAGAAGAACAATTTTGCTTCCCAAGCACTGCACCAGACCATTTCCTCTTTCTGACATCAGAATCCTCCATTCCAATCAACAAGCTAATGGCCTCATAGCTTGTAATTTTAATATCTTCATGTTTCTCAATGTCTCTGATGTGGCTTTCATCCTCTTGTCTTTTGCTTCCATTATCTTATCCTGAAACTTTTCCTGCAAATTTTTAAGAGGTGCATTTCCAATCATAATTACCACTATGGCTGATAGCCCTACAAGTGAGGCCAAGCCTAAGCTCTTATATAAAACAAACAGGGCCACAAGAATATGCAGAGGCATGCTCCAAAACTCCTGTAGATACCAACTGAAATCCCCAATACGGTCAGCATCTATACTCATATAGTTGATAATCTCATCACTTTGTATGTCTTTGCCTTGCTTGACTAGAAAGAAGAAAACCTTTCCTGTATATCGCAGCCATGAAAGCTACTTT
Organism: Picea abies; assembly: GCA_900067695.1. Classification (NCBI taxonomy): domain Eukaryota; kingdom Viridiplantae; phylum Streptophyta; class Pinopsida; order Pinales; family Pinaceae; genus Picea; species Picea abies. The sequence continues at coordinate 19,783 of CBVK0100020938.1, forward strand.
GAAATGTATACCAATCTTTTTCACTTTGAAATATAACTAGCACTGTGCGAAAGACTCTGTGAGCTTTGCTACAAAAAGGAAGCAGCTAAAACATAGCCTTGATATCTAGACTGTCGGTTTCCATTTAAATATTGTATAAAGGCCTCCATAAAAATTGGACCAACATATGATGTACAAATAAATATTGCTGAAAATAATGCACTTAGGACTACTTCTTTCCAAACAGATAAAAGTGTGGCTTTTGCCAATGACCGGGTATCAATAAGGCCTTCGGCCTCTAATCGATTTATAAATGCATGGTATACTTCTTCTGCGTCCTTTGTTGCAGAAATTGTAGCTGAAAATTCTTCCCTGGCTTTGCATGTGAAGGATTTTCTGCAACATGAATTCTTGATAAGCTTTTATCTTGTTCATCAAACGGAATCTGAACAGGATTTGTAGAACTGTAACCAGACACCTTTAAATGAAGGGTGAAGAGTTTCAACCTGCCCGGAAAGTCGAAGAGAAAGTAATGATCTTTCACAAGGGGTTTCGGCTTAAAATGCAACCAGTCTATATTCTTCTCCAAGAAATCCATGTAATAAACGAGGTCTTCATTGGTGCCTAGTCCATGTTCAGCCACGATCTCGATTAGATCCTCAATGTTGACAGCACATTCATCGGGAAAAGAATCCTTTGCGGGATCCGAGTTGATCACTGCTACTTTGCTGCCAAATTGAATTTTATCTTTTCAAAGCCTAACGCAACTGTTCCGTTTCCTCTAAGGGCCACCTGTCAACACAAAGACGTCTAAAGAACAACCATCTGTCATAATCTAATCTGTCAAGAATCTTGTCATTTGCCGAAGATGAATATGGCATGTAGCTTGACATTGGAGAGTGCAAGAGCGAGGGGATTTTAATTTTTAAACATAAGAGGGCTTTCGGTGGTTAAGAACTTCAAGACATGTGCCTCTTATCCACCGAAACAATCGACTTTCGGTGGTTAACTAGTCGTTTTCCAGACCAGCTTAACCGCCGAAAGCTGAGATTTCAAATTTTGAAGGCCAAGACTCAAAAAAATGAATTTTTCGACTCATTCTATCTATCAAAATGACGGTGCTATTTTGGGAGATAACACCATCAACAAAAAATAGGGCACTATTCGCGTTTGCACAGACTTTCACTATCTCAATAACGCATGTCCCAAAGACAACTTTCCAATGCCTTTCATTGATCAAATTATCGACGACTGCGCCGGCCACGAGGCTCTCTCCTTTATGGACGGATTCTCTGGCTATAACCAAATTCAAATCCACCCAACCGATCAGTATAAAACCACATTCACGACCCCATGGGGTACCTTTGCATATTGTGTCATGCCTTTCGGCTTAAAAAATGCCGACGCAACTTTCCAACGGGCGATGACATAAATCTTCCATGATCTGGTGAACATCATCCTCGCTTACCTGGATGACCTCATAGCTCGATCCAAGAAACGCACCCAGCATCTCGATGATTTACGCATCATCTTTCAACGGTGTCGTCAGTACAACATCCGCTTGAATCTTCTCAAGTGTGTGTTCTGAGTCACCGCAGGGTGCCTCCTCGGTTTTATTGTTTCCCAAAGCGGTATTACCGTGGACCCCCTAAAAGTCCAAGCTATCACCGAAATTCCACCTCCCCGGAATTTATGACAACTTCAGAGTCTACAGGGAAAAGCTAACTTTCTTAGACGCTTTGTTCCCGATTACTCCATACACGCACATGGTTTCCTCCGCTTACTACGTCACGACATCCCTTTTCACTGGGACGACTATGCCCAACATTCATTTGATGATATTAAAGCAGTGCTTTCAAATGCACCTTTAATTAGTGCACCTGACTACAATCGCGATTACATCCTCTACGTATCAGCATCAACTGTATCAGTAGTCAGCATCCTCGTCCAGCTCGGAGATGACAATTGTGAACACGTCATTTACTATGTTAGTAAGAACCTATCAGGGCCACCCTTGAAGTATACACACGAAGAGAAGTTTTCTCTTGTAGTTGTCCTCGCAGTCCAGAAACTGCGCCATTACATTCTGCTTCGCACCACAAAGGTCATTGCAAATTCTAACCCTATGCAATACTTGCTCAATCGTCGACAAGTTAACGAAAAGTTCGCTCGATGGATCGTTATCCTTCAGGAGTATGACCTCGAGTTCTCAACACCTAAGAGTAAGAAGGCCCTCATTCTCGCCGAACTTGTCATGACCCTCCCCTCTGACACCACCAGTTCCCCCGTCAACACCGAATTTCCTGACGAACATCTCTTTTACATCGCTTCAGATGATCCTTGGTATGGCGACCTTCTCGTCTACCTACGAACTCAAAAGTTTGGTAACCATCTATCACGAGATGATCGTCAGTGTATTCACCATCAGGCCCCCCGCTATCTCCTCATCGGAGACATCCTATACCGGCGGGGCATCGACGCTATTCTTCGTCGATGCCTGACTATTGACGAGGCCGACAGAGTCTTAAACGACTACCACAGCGGTGCATGTGGGGGCCATCTTTCAGGTATATCCACTGCTCAAAATATTATCCGAGCTGGTTAATTTTGGCCTACCCTGTTTCATGATTGCATTCATGCCGTGAAACGATGTGAGCAATGTCAGCTCTATGCCAACAAAGCCCGAGCTCCCCCTGCCCTTCTTCACCCTATCATTACTACCGACCCTTTTTGTAAATGGGGCATTGACTTTATGACTTGTAATCCCCCCTCCAGCAATGGTCACAAATACATTGTTGTTTCCATTGATTACTTCACCAAATGGGCCGAAGCTATGCCCACTTTCAACAACACTGCTGACACTGCAATGTGTTTTTTCTTTCACCACATCATATCCCGTTTTGTCATACAACTCCAACTCGTTTCCGACCATGGGAAACACTTTGAGAATGAGATCTTCATTGAAATCTCATCTCGGTTAGGCTTCTCTCACAAGTTTGCCTCACCATATTACCCTCAGTCAAACAGATAGGTCGAGGTAGTTAACAAAGTCCTCAAGACCATGTTACAGTGCACGGTTAATAAACATAAAACCAATTGGCATCACATGTTATTTTCCATGCTATGGGCTTATCGAAGGGCAGTGAAGAATGATACTAGTTTCACACCATTCCATCTAGTCCATGGGGTCGAGGCAACTCTTCCCATCGAGTGCAAAATCCCCACCTTACGCACTGCAATTGAGCTATTACCTGACACTGCTCCAATGGAGCAGCGCTTGCTGAACTTGTTGTCTCTAGATGAATATCATCGATCTTCCTTACATAACAACGAGGCAACTAACAAATGATCCAAAGCTACCTTTGATCGCCATGTCAACCTTTGATCATTCTGCGAAGGTGACCTCGTCCTAGCTTATGATATCGCTCATGATACCTTTGGCCACAGAAAATTCGAATCACTTTGGCATGGCCCTTACATCATCCAACATTGCCTCAACAAATGCGCATACATCCTGGCCTCCCCCGAAGGCCTCTCTCTCAAGGAACCCATCAATGGGTTATATCTCAAGAAATTTTACACTTAAAAGTAGTCATTCTACTTTAGGTTATTTCTTTTTTAGTGTTTTTTAGTCTTTTTCTTCCTCCCCTATCATCTAAACTATCCTTTGTGCTATTTACATATGCTTCCTCCACCAGCCTATCACATCGTTTATGCCGACAGCGCCAGTCGTTAGACACAAAATCTCACTTTGGCTGCTTGGGCTCTCTACACCCCCTCGCATGACATGCTACATTCAAGCGGCATATGTTTGGGGCCAGCCACCAACAACCAAGCTGAATACACTGCAGTCATCGGCCTCTTGGCCGACGCCCAACATCATCATGTTCATCACCTTAGTGTCTTCCTTGACTCTCAACTAGTCGTTCTCCAGCTCAACAATGTGTACCGTGTACGCGATACGTGCCTCTTTCGCAAATACCTGCAGGTTAGGCTGTTATCTCGACATTTTGATTCCATTACATTTACACATATTCCACGACAATTGAACCAAACAACAGATCAAATAGATAACATGGTGTTAGATTGGCATATATCACATCAAGCTACACATACATAAACATATCATGAAAACCTGTCACAGCATATATATAGAATAGACACCAGCAAACTCATCAACAAAAAACACATGTAGACACCAGATGGATCTCAAAATGTGTATACTCATGTATATATAAAGGCCCATCAGGCCATCCAAATGTTTACATACAAAAATACATGTATCCGCAGGCCAATGCAGTACCTCGGTACAAAAAAATGGGCTCACCAGCCTATGTACAACAAAAACAAAGATGTACATCATACACCACTCAAGGTGCCTCTATCGCACCACCACCTGCTCCTCCCTCAGGAGGAGGTGGTGGCCCACCACCACCTTCCCCAAGAGGTGGTGGAGGACCACCCACAAGACCCTCCTGCCCTGGTGGCAGGCGTCCACTCGTCATAGCAGCAAGCACTACTGCTCGCCGCACTATGGCCCGCCATGGTGGCGGTACCCCTACACACTGCTCCAAGAAACTCTCATCCTGGATGCGCATCCACATGCCCTCAGGCACATCCTGTAGAACCGTCTCCAGATGACGGCGTATGTCATCATAATCCACTCCAGCCACCGTCAGAGGAGCGTGTGATGGCCCCGCACTAGGGTCATCATACCAGCGCCTCCTCGCTGCCCGCTCCGGCTCAGCTGGTCGCCCCGCGACACCCTCCCGCCGATGCCCCTCTCCCTATGGTAGTCTCTCCGGCTCTCGACGAGCTGACACTCTCTGCATCTCTAGCTCGCGCCCGCGAGGAGCCACATTTTCACATACAAAAAACAACAACAACAGATAGTATCAACATCTATATCATATACATATGAACTGATATCTCAAAAAGAAAACATAAATAAAAAACATACCAACATACTAAGCATACCTCGATGGTCAAAAACCTCCCCAGGAGGTAGCACCATGTTCGGGTCACCCCGGAAGTCCACCCCATCATAGGGGTACTGAAGTATCATTTGCGGCATCTGCCACCATATCCATGCCGCCTCTGCCGAAAATAAGTGGCCACCTTTGCCACCACCATGGCGAACCAAAACTGTCGACCACCACCTCAATCGTGGCTCTCATGCCCCCGACATCTCCAGCAGAACCCTTGGGCACAGCATCAACACCCTCTCTAAAAACCAGGCCACTAAGATGGACCCGAAAGCAAACTCTCCTCCATCAGTGGACCGACAGTGGTCCAACTGTGCCACCATCCTAGCATGGAGCGTCAGCCCCCAAGAGAACTACTTTCTGGCCACCACTCTCTCCAGCACCAACAGTTGGCCACCACTAATCCACCGGGTCGCAAGTGACCCATATATACGAAAAATCATCACCGTTATACAGCGATGGGCCAGGGAGTCTATCACACCGATACTCACCACCGTCCCAGACATAAAGTCTCGACTTGAGAAGTATCTCTGGCCAATATCGGCTAGTGAAATGGTCCTGGGCAACACCGGCTCTGCCGGTAGGGGCGTTCCCCGAAAGGGGAGCCCAGTGAGAAAATAAATATCCTCCACCGTAGTGAAGGGGATCTGCTCTCCTCGTACGAGGAAGCAGTGCAGCTCCAGACTCCACATCTGGATCAAGAACTGCAACAAATACTCATGTGCCCGTATCAACGGGCACTCAAAAAACTTTAGCAACCCACAGGTTGCCAAAGTCACACGCACGCCAGACCCCTCAATGGCCACGGCGTCTCGCAACTGGGCCCAGTCTCTCTCTCGCCACCACACTGGCATCGTCACCATGGTCCACCTGCAGACAACACAGAGTCTTCTATCAGCTCATGCAACCCTTAACAACATAAAAAAAGACTCGTTTTTTCCCTTCAAACTCACCTCCTAGGCGCGGTTTTTATTACCCACAGGCGCGCACACATGCAAGCCTATTCATTGCACAGGCGTGCATATATGTGCGCCTGTTCATTACACAGGCGCACACATAGGCGCGCCTGTGCACTGCACAGGTGTGCATCAGTGCACACCTGTTTTCTTCATAGGCGCGCCTGTTCACCCTACAGATGCACATAGGTATTGTGCTCCTGTCACACCCACAGGCGCGCACTGGTGCGCGCCTGTTCAACTCACAGGCGCACCCTTCGGGCGCGCCTTAAATTATCTCTACCACGCACACATGCACGTATATTCGTTGTACAGGCACGCATGTGTGCACACCTATCACCGAATCGCCTGCGCATGTGGGGCCCCGACCTCCTAAAACCCTTTGCACGACCCTTCGTACATCCCCTGCCCAAAAATTGAAAACCTATTTCTATGTAGGATGATCAGACCACTAACCTGATACTCAAAAAATGTCGATCGGATGCTTCGTCCTCCCCGAATCTCCAAATCTCCTCTAAAAACTGCTCGTCCAGTCACTATTGCAGCAGGTACAAATGAGGTGGCAATGTGGGCCCTATAGCTATATATAGGCCTTTTTCCAAACTTCCACTCACCATTCCAGGAGCCCAAGGTGTCCATTTTTCAAACCGTCTTCAGCCATAGGATTAGCATCCCACCACCTACATCACAACTGTCCCTGAGTCACTTTTCATCCTGAGCCCCCGGGGCACCTTTTTTTCATATCATGGTCAGGTACGCATGTGCATTGTCACATTTATCTAATACATGCTCATATATTTGATTCTCTTCAGATATTGTTCACTTTGGGTATTTGTTTCTCATATGTGCAGGTACTTGCTCCTCATCCCTCAGCATCACCTCTTCAGGTATATACTCAGCACTGGCATGTAGTCTTTCCCGATGTATCACACTTTCATTTCCAGTCACACCCTCTGATGTTTACTTCTAGGATCTTCATTCTCGGCTCTGCAGTACCCACACCTCCATTTGCATCATCAGTACTATTACTCAATATCATTCTAACCCACATGAGTTGTCCCATTCATAGCACCCTTTGCCACTTTTTGACACTCATGTTGTTCTTCATTACCCTTTAGGGATGGGTGTCCTGATAGTCTTTCATCATGTTGCAAATCAACCACATACTTCTTCTCCTCATTTTGCTAGATTTCCATATGGACTCCTAGATTATCACTTTACGGTTCTATTTTTTACCTGCACCTCCGCAGTATCATGAACCCTTCATTTCATCCACCATCAGTTTGCCCATCTGCGAACCTATCTTCATTTCACCTACCTCATACAGAAACTCACCAATGGGGCCCCCACCCTTCATCATTTTTCCAAGAAAATTCTGCCCTCCCTGGGGCACTCATTTCACATTAGGGCACCCGTTTTTGTATTTGTACATTTTTTCCCCAAAATTATTCGTTATTTATTGTACAAACACCTTTATTTTCAGTCATTTCATTATGCCTTTTTGTCTTCACCGTTGGCGATCTGCTTCCCTCCTTTTGGCCAAATGCAACCCATGTCACCCTTGGTTGGAGCATCACTCATCATCTACCCTGGCTGGCATCGTCCACATATTCAGAGTACCCCACAGGTCACTTACCTCTACCCTCTGCAGTTGTTCACTTTGTCCCGCCTCTGGCACAACTCATCCCTGGTCTTGTCGTCCCCTTGACACTCGACCTCGTTACACGGTTGCAGCCACTTTTTATCTCATACATCCTCCAACCAAGGGTAGTCTTGAGTCTTCCCACTTTTTGACTTCGTCCATGTAGTCCTTTGCTTCTGGGAGTCGCGTTCGCCTTTTGTTGACATCAACACAATTTTCCAGAAGGGCGACGGTATCTTGATGCTCATTCTCCATTTAATGAGAGATCTTGGACGACACACGGGGAAACACCATTGCTCCCTGCTGTCGTTGGCCCCCATAACATTCGACACCAACACTTTCTCATGTTATGGTGGGTCTTACTTTGCGACTATTGTAGTTATTTCTATCATTTGCTGAAGACCTCTGAACTTGGTAGGGCCATCAATGCCCGCATCATCGCCGATACTTATTTCCACAATCATTACCTATTATTCAGAGTATGTTCCTTTGCAAAATTGTCTTCTGCCTTTATCATCACCACCCCCGAGGGCGCTGCAGTTGTCTACACCAACACTTCAGTCATCTTTTTTCAGGGTTACATAACACGAGCATGGGGCATGCCCGCCTCATTTGTACAAAGTTGTATATTTTACACACCTCATGGAAGGGCAGGTCCTATCGGTTCCTTTCTCGTCCAAAGGATTGCTCCGAATGATCCCACTATTGCTCTATCTTACAACAACATTCTCAGTAGAAGAAACATTGATGGATTTTGGCTATACGTATGCTCCTAACCTCATCCATCAGGGGGCATCTATTATCACTGAATATTCGTCAGCACGTGGTTACAAGAACTCAGCATCATCAAACATTGATGAAGTCATTCATGGACTTGAATTAATCTCACAGCATTCAAAAAGGGCAAAAAACTATACAAAGTAGTGAAAAATTGAAGAGTGCTTTACAGAAGTTGGGCACGTGTGCACATGCGCAGAACAGGAACGTAGCATGTGCCCATACGCGCACGATGCACAGTTGTTGGCACAAAAAGTCGCGCACTTGCTAAACGATGCATTTATTGAAGTGGTCGGCCTCCCAACTACTTATGGATCAGCTTCCAAGCCGATTTGACCCTCAAATCTTAGCTGAATCCGAATGGTAGGCTGGTCAAAGATCTAATAATGCCCTAAATGGCCTCTTTTCACACTACAAAGCAGTTACACAAAATCCCAAAGCAATGCTATAAAAAGCCATGAATGCACCTCATTTTCTCAAGGAATTTCAAGTAATGTTATGCTGCCTATATTGTTTTAAGGACTCAATCCTTGACAAGAGCACTTTGGCACCATTTCATTGAGAAATCCACCTCTCCATTGAGTGGATTTGCAAGGAGTTCTTTCACCACCATTTTCATTTTTCTTGTTGTAAGGAGAGAAAGCTTGTGAGGGTCCAAGAGCCTTCCCTTGGAGGAAGAAGGGACTCATAGTCCCCTTTCTTCTTGGTGCTTTGATTTCATCAATAGATTAGCCTAAAAACATTGGTGACATGGGTCTTTTTGTGTTTGTTATCTCTATGTCCCTATGCTTGTGATTTTTGTTTTTATTAGTTTAATTTTTGCTTATAATTTTGTTTTTCTTTCTCTAACTCTTTCCTCTACAGCTGTCTTGCCCAGCAAGACCCAACTGGGCATGCAAGCACCTCTTATTTTCTCACCAAGGTGACGAAAAGGGTGCAACACCAAGGTGGGCGACATTCAGTTGGAAATCAATGAGGAGTTTATTAGTTCTGCTACAGGGTTACCTTCCACGGGCCAACGTTGGTTCAAAAATTCGAAAGTGGAAGAGGCACCTTGGCCACTTCTGTTCATCTCGCGAAAGGTCACATCTTTTAGCAGAGGTATGCCCATTTCTAGGCTTAAACCATGGTGGCATGACCTTTTGATAGTAGTTAAACAATTTGTGACCTGTGAGGATCGATATGGACTTGTTTTTCTATACCACCTGCGTTTGTTAATGAATTTTATGGGATACCCGTTGAATATGCCCTTTTACTTCCAGTGTAGCCTATATAAAATGTCGAAAAGGTTTAAAAGGGAGAAGGCCAATAGTAGCCTGTTCCACCATGGACTAATTAGACATATCATTGTTCATCACTTAAGTCTCCATGGTGATAGCTGACGAGCTTTTATCACTCGAAATGGTTTTGATGATACAGACCCTATCCAGATTGACAAGCCTGTGGTTAATGAAAACAAGGTCGGGCCACCCGTGCCCTTCCATGTCCTACTGCCTTCTCCTAAGCCTTCGGTTGACCCTGATATTGACTTACCAGACGTTATAACTGAGAAGGCCGAGGCTATCAAAAATCCTGTGAGAAAAAAGGCCAAGGCAAACCCTATTGTTGATGCCAAGGGTAAAAAGAACGCTCGGCTTATTCTGAGAATGGCTAGGAATAAACCTAAACCCACTATCGAGCAAAAGCCCATAGTCCTAAGTGAGGATTCAGACTTTGACATAGAACGCTTCCTAGCCAGTGAGTACCCTTACTCACAGGGTCTATGCTCCGATCCACCTTATGATTTCGTTTCTAATCTTCCCCCTTGCTTAAAGAATAATCCTAGCTACCTTGGGATCAGACTACCTAACGAAACCCTCGGAAATGTAACCAAACCCTCACCTGCACTTTCGAAGCCCACATAGTCATCCTTTGACCAATGTGATTTGTGGTTGGAACGATACTATATAGATGTTCCCCTACTTCAATCGAAAATCCAATCATTGGAAAATCAAGTTGTGGTAAAGAGACAAATTTCAAGCAACTGATAGGAAGTAGAGAACCATTGGTTCCATCGTTTTCTAGAATGTTGAATCAGCCATAGCCGTTGTCAACTCCAAATTGTCATGATCAAACTTTCTACTCGTCATACAAGTATGAATTTTGATATCATTTTCGTTTTGTGAATTCCTCGGATTAACATAATGATGTGAGTTTGGTTTTTGAATAGCTCTGTCTATCCTTTGAAATGGCTCTATCTTAATGTTGTTCATCCTGTACATTGTTTTCACTTTGCTAAAAATAAATGAAGTTTTGATTTGGATACACGATTTGCTCATTCCCAATTTAGCCACTGATAGATTTTTATCGGATTTGATTTGCTTTCAATTGGATTTGTTTTGTATCTAATCTGAACAAGAGGTTTTCATGCTAGATTTAGAATATGATCATGTTTTGATTTGATTTCGTTATGGTTAGTTTGTATGCTGTGATTGTCGAACGATTTCGTGAGTTTGGTTGTTACAATCTTTTAATATGCTCTGTCATATAATTTTCTAAATTGGGAATACAACTTTGATCGTTTCTGATTTGGAAAGAATGACTGTTTTTATGGAAACAATACTCTCTTTTAAGCCTATGCAAATGATATTCACACCCGAATCATGGAACGGTTTTGATCCACGACGATTATGTTAAACCCCATCTGTTCGATTTGCTTGATTGGATTGTTGTGTATCTTCAGTTAGTATGATCGATTTTATGAGTTGTATTCATATCAAAAATAGACTTGATTGCAGCTCTATTAATTTTAATTTTCAAACGATTTTGTCAACTCAGATCGACCTATGTTATTTTTGTCAAATTCGTATGAGGAAATTCGGGTAATAGTCGTTTCAATTTCAGAAATGATTTTGTGAATGATTTTGTCTGCCCCAATTTGCAATAACAAACGATCGGATAATTCTTACAAACTCTCTTACCAACTGATTGATCCTATTATGATTTCATTTGAGTTGATTTACGCGCCAGTTCTGATTTACTTTGCTCATGGCATGGATCGTCTGTTATGGCAATACAGTTATGTCGATTTCAAAATGAGATTGTTTGGATTCGATCGTGTCTATTATCTATGAGGCAGCATAACAATTGCCTGCGATTTGTTTTAAATGTATCGATTCCAGTTTGATATGAAACGATTTCGCAACTGTTTGATTATGATTCTGTTCACCTGACTTTTGGCAACAAACAAAACAGAGTATATGCTTCTCTGTAGTCATTTGATTTTGGTTTTGTTTTGATCCCAAATTACTATGACAATCTCGATTTGAATGATTCGTTTGTCTTTTAGTTAGCTATTAGATACTTGTTGATAGTTGAATTTAATTCTTTAAAAGATTTGAATTGATTTTTATGTTGATTCTGTGTCTGATTTAGACCAGCTACAGAATCGCAAGATTCTGTAGCTAGTCTATAGAATTAGATTTTTATCATTTTATTAATAAAATACCCTTCTAACTTGTCCATTTTTAACCCTTTTCAGGTACATCTGAATTGCATTGCGCATGCTGGATAGTTTAGGAGATATTTGTGTGTTTTACTTTTATTTTAGGTTCCTAGTTTAGTCAGACTTGGGATATCTTCCCAGATTTTATGTAAACAGTTTTGATAACTTCTACAGGAATGATTTACCCTGTAGAAGACCTTTAAATACTTATTATTTTTTGTAATAAGGAGCATCCTCACTTGTGGGAGAACCAGGCTATGGATTTATAATACAAACTGAGACGAGAGATGATGTTATTGCTACAACTTTCGCTTTGATAATATCAATCTTTTGTTTCAAGTTTATGCTTATCAATTTGTAGTTGATTATAGACTACTTTAGCTATCATAATCTATTGCAGAATGATATGATTTAATTAATGTGCTATCCATATCTGATTTCTTTCAATACTTAAAAATACAACAATTACTTTATTCAGTGAATGAATGACATATTTCTCTTCTTCATCAATTTAATTATTTTGTATCAGTCTTTGCATAGGGGTTTATCTAACTGTGAAGATTCATAAATCATATGATTGTTGTAATTTTTATGTCTTGTTTGTCCTGTAATCATACTTGAAGACAATTGCAGCTATCGTTTACGAGAATCTCCTAGATAATTCGATGCGGGTTTCCTCCCTCCGATCAGCTAAGACAATCATCTTACACAGGACAAATCTGGAGCGTTTCTCCAGGTCAGTTTGTGATTTATTTTCGTTAATTTGTTTAGTATAATATTAGTTGTTTAGTTAGATATATGTTTAGTTAGATGTGTAGTTAGAATTAGTATATTAGATGTTTAGTTTAGTTAGTTTTTGTTTTATTTCTGTTCATCAAATTATAAAATCAACAAAAAAATATCTCTCTCTGTCTTAGGGCAGAATATAAATGAGTTTTTCAGGTTTTATTTAAATCTGTACATTGTATATATTGTACATTCTATGAATAAGATTTATTTATGTTAGTAGTTAGATAGTTAATTAGTTAGAGTTAGTATAGTAGTAGTTAGTAGATTGTATATATAGAATAGTTAGATTAGTTTAGTTTGTTTTAATAGTTAGTTTTAGTTAGATTAGTTGATTAGTTTGTTTAATAGTTAGTTTTAGTTAGATTAGTTTATTAGTTTGTTTAATAGTTAGTTTTAGTTAGATTAGTTAGTTTAGAATAGTTTTTCTTTTTGTTTCTTAGGACCTTAGATCGGCTAACGGAGCCGCTAAACCTGTCAGGGTGGTCATTCCAAACGGCTTGGGTTATTAGACAACCCCGAACCGGTTCCACTTTCTCATTTGACGGACGGTCAATTTCGCCCATCAACAAATGGTGCTAGAAGGAGGGCCTGAATTTAATTAATGGCACGAGGTGGTCGCAAGACTCCTCCACCACCTAATCACTCACCTATAGTGACTAGAAGCCATTTAAACGATAATATTCCCCTTCAAACAACAACCACATCAACCGACGATCCACAGATCATAGTTGAGCCAATAACTCCTAATCCTACAGGTGGTGACATACAAGAGATTGTCCGCCAATCTCTTATAAAAACACATAGTGCCTTAGCCTGTTTGAGGCAACCAAACCGTCCGTGGGGCCAACCTTTGGACTTCTCCGATATCATAGAACAATTAGGAGACACTGGTCTCACTGTGAATCCTACAGATCCAATATTAAATCCTGCTACAGGAGGATCTGGGATACCCCCTTCACCACCTCCATCATCTCCTTCCTCTTCTGGAGGAGATTCCTCTGACGAAGGCAATTCCCCTTCTCAACCTTCCACACCTACTACACCAATGGAAAATCAGAACAACCCTGCTAGACCCTGGCTGGATCAGGATGTCATAGTTGTACCTGGAGCTCAGCATCCTTTACCTAAACACTCGAAGAAATGGCTTCCCAAGTTTGATCCTGATTCAAAATAGATCGCTGAAGATCACATTAAAAAGTTTATGTTAGCCATAAGACTCCGCAATGTCGAACATGAAGACATTGTCTGTAGGTTGTTCCCATATACTTTCGAGGGTAATGAATCCACATGGTACTTTGCCCAACAACCCCATACCATCGTGTCTTGGGAAAAGTTTGAGTCATTCTTTTTGGGAAAGTTTGGAGACAGTAAACCTCCAAAAGTCCTATTCATGGATCTTTCTAGCTTAAGAATGAACCCAAAAGAAAAAAGTTAAAGACTTTAATCAAAGATTCTTAACACTTAAAAACCGAATCCTTGCGGATTCCATGCCTGTTGAGAGTCTTATAATATCATACTACACTAAATCTTTGCATCAAAGTATAGCTATTTGGGTTAAATGATCTAAAAAATCCACGTTGTTAGAAGCCTTCGAGGAGGCCAGCCAAATTGAAAAAGACATACTTAGTCTTAAAGACTCTACTAGCAACGAAAATGAGACTATTTCTTCTTCCAAAAAGAAGAATGAAATCCTCCCCAGACCCACTCAAAGTAAAACACAACCTGAAAGCTCTGATTTGGAAAACTTAACTAAAGTTGTTCAAAAACTATCAAATCAAGTTATAGACTTGAAAAGGTCAACCGAAGAAGCTTCCTCAAGAAAAGGACCTTACAAACCCCTGTTCCGGAAGCCTTTTCGTACCAACCGACCTAATCCAACCACGGAAGGCCTAAATCTAGAAAGTCTGCAATGCGCTCTTCAAAAAATTCTAGAAGCCCAAGATAACTTGATGCCTCCTGAGATTCCTGAGGAGGTAGTTGAACAAGAGACAGTTCAAGAAGAAGAGTCTTCTCCGAATATTTTTGGACACTTCTCGGATAGCATCTTTCAAGATAACTTCAAGACAGTTCATCCTTATAATACCAGGAGTAAGAAAGCAAACAAACCTTCTTCCGAAAATACTACAACTTCACCTCCAAAGAAATCTAAATCAGCTGAGACTAAACAAAGTAATGTGAACCCCAACTTAGATTATGATGTAGTTGAAGATCTTAAAAAGTTAAGGGCTAACATTTATATTTATGAGTTATTGAAGTTTCCATTTTTGCTACAAAAAATGTTACAAAATATCTCGGAGAATGGAAAAAATGGTAATTCTAATGGTAACAAGGTTGCACAGAACAAAGTTCCCCCGAATACTTCCACTAAAAACAATCCTGATCCTCAAGATAAAGGAAGCCTTCCTGTAAGTAATGTAAATAATGTAAATAATGTGGCCGTAGAAACTGCGAGTAAAAAGCCACAAGCTACTACTCTTAGTACTCGCAAAAATGTACCTCCATTTCTATTAACTTTCGAGATCTTTAATAGAAACGTGCATAATTGTATGGTAGACTCAGGAGCGTCATCCAATGTGATGCCTTGGTCTGTTTGCCAAAAGATTAACGCAGAAGTTGAACCATCTACTTTAAAAATCATACAACTTGATCGGACAAATGTCAAAGTTATAGGCGAACTAAAGAATGTTCTTATTAGATTATCGTCTAACCCCAAGGTTCATCAAGTTATTGATATAATTGTTGTGGATATTCCAG
>CBVK0100020939.1:0-35145 GCA_900067695.1 Picea abies
GTAACACAATGTAGTTGCAGCCTTTACCCATTCCTGAGTGGAAGTGGGAAGTAGTAACAATGGATTTCATCACAGGATTGCCCAAAACCGGAAAGAAACATGATTCAATCATGGTGGTGGTGGAAAAGCTTACGAAAGTTGCCCATTTCATTTCTCTAAAGACTACTCACAAGGCAACAAATTTTGCTAATATTTTTCTGAGGGAAATAGCACGATTTCATGGTATTCCCAAGACAATGGTGTCTGATAGGGACCCGAAATTTACCTCCAAGTTTTGGAAGGGGTTGTTCAAAGGATTCCGAACGAATCTAAACTTCAACACAGCCTATCATCCTGAGTCTCATGGAAATACAAAGAATGTGAAAAAAGTAATAGAAGGCACGCTAAGGATGTATGTGATGGAAAAACCATCAAAATGGGAAGACTACCTACATTTGGTAGAATTCACCTACATGGGAAGACTACCTACATTTGGTAGAATTCACCTACAATAATGGGTATCAAGCATCATTGAATATGAGCCCATTTGAAGAACTTTATGGAAGAAGGTGAAATACTCCAGTAAGTTGGGATAATCTAGCTGATAGAGCAGTAGTTGGGCTAGAGTTGCTCAAGGAAATGGAAGAAAAAATGCTAAAAAATAAGCAGAATTTAAAGGTTTCCCAAGACAGGAAGAAAATTTATGTTGATAAAAATAGAACCCATAGAGAGATTAAAGTGGGCGATCATTTTTTCCTGAAAGTGAAAGCCAATACAAGTTCCCTGAAGCTAGGAAACTATGCCAAGTTGATAGCCAAATGTTGTGGGCCATTTGAAATCCTAGAAAGGATTGGATCAGTTGCATATATGCTTGCATTACCTACATCCATGACTGTACATAATGTGTTTCATGTTTCATTGCTTAAGAAATGACTGTACATAATGTGTTTCATGTTTCATTGCTTAAGAAATATATACCTGATGCTAATCATGTAATTGATTGGAATGTGATTCAGGTGGAGCAATACGGTGTCTTGCAAGTGCATCCTATGAGCATATCGGACCGGAAAAAAAAAACATCTCTGGAATCGAGCCATAGGGCTTGTAAAGGTCTAGTGGACCTCGTACGGTCCTAAGGATGTGACATGGGAACATGAATATGTTATGCAAGCATAATACCCACATCTTTTTGAAGATTTTAAAAATCTTGTTGATGTTGTGTAAAGAATTGCACTGAGGACAGTGGAAAAATAAAGGGAAGGGATTGTAATACCCCAAGGACATGCCCTAGTTATATTATGAATTGTAATCATGTTTATGAATTTGTTGGTCCTCGACCAAGTTTTGGAGAACCTTGGTCGTGTTTGACCATTTTGGGGACTTCGACAGGTTGGTCGAAGATGAAGTGCTAGGCGAAGCAGAAATCGCGGGATCTTGCACCTGTTTGTGGGATTTTTGGGTTTAGGGTTTATGTAATGGGTATGGGATGTCGGCCCATGGGTTTACCCATGTTTAGGCCCCATTTTCAATGTATAAATAGATATATAGGCGATGTAATAAGAAACAATGAAGAGACCTAATAGAATCGGCTTAGTGCAGAGCTATAAGTTTTGTGCATACTATGTGTTAAGACTTGCAGAGCTAAGTGCAAGTGATTGTAAGAAGGTGGTGTGAAGACTATGTAAGAAGGCTTTGTGTTGTGACCTAAATTGATAAGGAGGATCTGGCGAGGTGCGTGCATATATATTGTCCTATGAGGGGTTGGTTTTGTGGCTTTGTGCATGTAAGAGGATTTAAAGAATATAATAAATAAGACAAAGAGTTGGTGGACGTATCCTTGCGCTGGGGGTGAACCACATATATCCTATGTTTTTCCTACTTTGCGTCATTAATGTGATTTATTCTTAGTGATAAATCTTTATGTGTGTTAGATGCATCTGATATAGTATCTTAGTGCTTAATAACTTGGATGAATGCTATATATGTTGATGCTAGGTGCTAAATGGTCAGAGATGATTAGATCTTGTTGAATACTGTGATGTTATGTAATTAGGGTTTTACTTGCGATGTGAATAAAGGGTTAAGGACTAATGAATACTAACTGCTAAGTGCTCTATCAAATCATTGTGATCGTACATCAGTGTCCCAGCTAGGTTGTAGACACTTGAGTCCTACAACCCCCCCTACCTGTACCTCGGGTGAGACTTAATTTGCTTCACAGGTGTTGTCGAAAGGGCCGGTAGTTAGGGTTTTGTTGGTGCATTGTTGAAGCGTTGAACCCTGGGTCTGCCCCTGTGCCAACAAATGGTTCTATTGTTAGGACCTGAAACTGTAATTGTTGGGAACTAAGGAAAATATAAAGTTGTGTGCGTAGATCTGTTGTTGTAGTGTGCAATACTCTACTTGACTTGTGAAGTTGTATGCTAAGAAGAGAAGCCTGATATGAAGAAAAGAGGTAATATCTTAAGGATTTGTGCTCTGATAAAGGTAAGATAAGTGGAAATTTTTCATTTCAAAAGAATGGATCTAGGTATATTTGATAAATTTTGTCCTAGTTTGAAAACTAGGGCACATCTAGAAGAAAGAAGATATGATATGAATATATCTGATAGAAATAGTGAAAGATATGTTATCCCTATGCATAGAAAGAATTTTTGGACTAACAAGTGGATGCAGGATCCAGAAAGAAGTTTTTGTCGGTCTATCACTATGATCCCAGTGCGCAGTATAGGAAAGGTTGGGGATCGTTTAAGAGAAAGAGAGGATTGAAATTATGGTATAATTGCAGAAGACCGGGACATCTTGCTAAGGAATGCCCTGGTAGAAGTTCTATTTGCCTTTGTTGTAAATCTACTGGACATGAAGTTTTATATTTCCCTAGAATGATTACTAAAGTTGAGAAGATGAACAAGAGACAAGAAGACCATGAGGAAGGTCAAGAGACTAAGAATGTGCTAAAGAATCGGAAAGAATCAGAAGCTATATTATTACAGATGAAAGAAACACTAAATGATCATAGATACATCAGTTTATCAGAGATTTTAAAAGAGAAAGAGTGCATAGAAACAAGAATAGGAGACTTCAACATAGACTGTGTATTGGATGCAGAAACACAGGTGAACATTATGAAAGAAAGTGCTTGGGAAATCTTAGGAAAGCCTGCTATGATTCCTTCATTGGGAGGAATAGGATTGTTTAAAGGAAAGTTGATAACCCTATGTGGAAGACTCACCCATATACCTATGATTTCTCATGGAACATCGGCAGAAGAAGAATTCGAGGTCATTAATTTTTTCGAGAACAATGCTCCCTTTGCACTTTTGTTAGGAAAGACTTGGATCGAGAGAAATCAAATCCGAAGGAAAGAAGAAGAGGAAGCTATAGAAAAAAAAAAGTAAGAATTAAGGGATTTCATGGCTAAGAGAATAGTACGCTTAATAAAAGAACAAGAGGACAAGTTGAAGCAACTAAAGACTAGATACTTAGTTGTTGAAGTTGAAAGAACACAAGAAGGCTTAAAGAACCTATTCATGCAGGAGAGTAAAGAAAATACAACAGAAATAGTAAGAGAAGAAGTATTATCCTCGAACCTTGTGAAATATACTCAACAGTGTGAAGTTACTATGCTACGAAAGGATAAGAATAAGAATGGAAAGAGGAATCCAGAGACATGGATCACAAGAAAGAAA
This sequence comes from Picea abies, assembly GCA_900067695.1. Lineage (NCBI taxonomy): Eukaryota > Viridiplantae > Streptophyta > Pinopsida > Pinales > Pinaceae > Picea > Picea abies. The sequence goes on from CBVK0100020939.1 coordinate 3,669, forward strand.
GATAGAAATCTTAGTAAGAAGAAATCAAAGCTAGAAACATTTCAGGAGGTTCCAAAGAGGAGTTTGCAGAAGGTAGGCTTGCAGAACTTGAACCTCACCAGAATAGCAGAACAACATCGACTAGCACCTCACCATGGTGAAGCAACGATAGTCGAATGCGGTGTTCCAAACCTATTATCTATAGGTGACGAGGGCCATTGAATCCTTCCCTCCCATGACATCGAATACCCTACACAGTTTCAGGCCCCTTGCAAAGTTATGAATAGATAGGCATTTCATTTATATCATTGTGCATGGAGACGAACACAAGGAAGAGCTCCAGTCCTATTACAAACTCACAGAGGAGGACATGGAAGAAATAACCAAGGAATGGCATGTAGAGTTCCTTGTACCAGTAGACCAGACATAACTCTCTGACCCTGACCTCATCGGAAGCCCTATTGTCACTTTTGAAGAATATGATGCACCCAGCAGTAGTAGGAAGAAAGAGAAGTAAGAGGTACAGGAATTGATTTGTGAATCAAAGGAAACTACACTAGATTCACTTGAAGGAGGAGGAGGTGACGAAGTAGAAAAAGAAGAGTAAAAAGGAGAAGAAAGAAAATAAGAACATGGTGAAGTAACACCACCTAAGGATCCCATCATGGAGGCTGAGACATCCAAGAAAATAAAGGTTTCCCCAACGAAACCTTCATCGCAGAAGAAGTCAAAATCTAGTAAGACCAAGTTGCATATTGTGCTCATGGTGGATGAAATTGGCCTCGTCATTGTCATTGTATCAGATACCGCAAAGGACATTTTGCATCAAAGATTAGAAAAACATGAGACAATGTTCGATAGGATCAAATCATAGCTCAAAAGGGGTACAACAGGCTCTCTATTCGAGCTGCACAGTGTCTATTGTGCCACTGCCATCAGAATGAATAGAGTTGGGAGATGAGCCTTCCCAACTACGTAGATTAGCAGACTCAACCAAGGCTCACCCTCATCAAGTCCAGAAGGAAAAGGAGCATGCCACAGAGGCATTAAAGTAAGCAAAAGAAGAATCCATAGAGAAACATTGAGTTGTGCAACAAGAAAAAGACGACCTCCAAGTGAAGTTTGCAGAGGATAGAGCACAGATCTAGAAGGAGGAATAAAAGTTGCTCATGGAGAATAATGGAGTTAAAGAAGCAGTCACTAGAGAACTTCTCTCTGTGATGGGCTTAGAACATATGGAAGAAGAAATAGCTGAGATCCAGGTGGAGAATCTCGATGAAGTTATTCAATAGCTTCAAGCAAGAGTTGCAGAATTGGAACTACAAGTCGTGCCAAGAACTCCGTAGGAAGTGCGAGATCAAAGGGAAGAAACTGCTTAGAGAGTAGTTGAAAGAATCAAGGCATTGGCATTAGAATGCAATAAATTAAGTAGTCAAAGACTCAAAGTGTGAAAACCTATGAGCACCTTGAATAGGACGCTAAACTAAGGACATTGGAGTCATAGATCTAGGAGGCAAAGAAACAAGTAGCGACAGTACAAACATAGTTGAAGCCGTTGTTAGCAGTCGATAGGATGAAAATGTCCCAGGAATAGTGCACCATTCAGCAACAAGTACATGTCATCTGGAGTAAAGTCTTGGAAGTGACCTAGAGGCTACAACTAGTGCAGAATGAAACCTACACACTTTTTGAGGAGATTGAGGGACAAGGTGCACAACTAGAACATGTAGTCACCATGGTGGAACAATGATTGGAATGACCAGTGACCGAGAAATTTATGTAGGAGTTCCTTGAGTAGGAGGCTTTGGTGAATCAGAAGGTCAAATCATCTCGAGCCAAGCTCGAGGCCTTTAGAGCAGAGTTTCCTAGGTCACAATGACTCGGGATGAGTCACAGGTGATTGTTAGGGGCCTGTTGGCCCTCGACCAAGTTTTGGAGAACCTTTGTTCATTTTTTACCTTTTTTGGGACTTCGACAGGTTGGTCAAAGATGAAGCGCTAGGCAAAGAAAAGATCACATGATATTTCCCCCTTTTGTGGGATTTTTGGGTTTAGGGTTTATGTAACAGGTATGGGATGTTGGCCCATGGGTTTACCCATGTTTAGGCCCCATTTTTAATGTATAAATAGATATCTAGGCGATGTAAGAAGACATCGTGAAGTGACATAATAGAATCGTCTTAGTGCGGAGCTAGAGGCTTTCTGCATACTATGTGTTATGACTTGCAGAGCTAAGTGCAAGTGATTGTAAGAAGCTTGTGTGTAGATTGTGTAAGAAGCTTTGTGTTGTGACCTAACTCGGGGAAGAAGGATTTGGCAAGGTGCGTGAAGATATCATGTCCTATGTGGAATTGGTTTTGTGGCTCTGTGCATGTAAGAGGATTGAAAGAAGATAATAAAGAAGATGAAGAGTTGGTGGACATAGTCCCCCACGTTGGGGGTGAACCACGTATATCCTATGTTGTGATTGCTTTGTGTCATTAATGTGATTTATTATTAGTGGTGAATATTTATGTATATTAGATGAATTTGATATAGTATCTTAGTGCTTAATAACTTGGATGAATTCTAGATATGTTGATGCTATGTGCTAAATGGTCAGAGATGCTTAGATCTTGTTGAATATTGTGTTGTTTTGTAATTAGGGTTTTACCTGTGATGTGAATAAAGGGTTAAGGACTAATGAATATTAACTACTGAATGCTATTTTAAAGCATTGTAATCACATGTCTATTTCCTAGCTAGGTTACAGACACTTGAGTCCTACAACCCCCCTTGCCTCTACCTCGGTTGAGATTTCATCTGCTTCATAGGTGTTGTCGAAAGGGCCGGTATTTAGGGTTTTGTTGGTGCGTTGTTGAAGCATTGAACCAAATTTAGTATTCATTAGTCCTTAACCATTTATTGGCATCGCATTTAAAACCCTAATTACAGAACAACACAGTATTCAAAAATGTCTAAGCATCTCTGACCATTTAGCACATAGCATCAATAGATCTAGCATTCATCCAAGTTATTAAGCATTAGGCTACTATATACATGCATATAACATACATAATGATTCAGCACTAAGAATAAATCACATTAATGAAAAAAAGAAATCACAACACAGGATATACGTGGTTCACCCCCAACGTGGGGCTATGTCCACCAACTCTTCATCTTATTTATTATCTTCTTTCAATCCTCTTACATGCACAGAGCCACAAAACCAACCTCGCATAGGACAGGAGATCTACGTGCACCTCGCCAGATCCTCCTTCCTGAGTTATCTCATAGCACAAAGCCTTCTTACACAGTCTGCACACCAACTTCTTACAATCACTTGCACTTAGCTCTTCAAGTATTAACACATAGTATGCACAAAGCCTCTATCTCTGCACTAAGCCGATTCTATTATGTCCCTTCAACTCTATGTCTTCTTACATCGCCTATATATCTATTTATACAATACAAATGGGGCCTAAACATGGGTAAACCCATGGGCCGACATCCCATACTCGTTACATAAACCCAAAACCCAAAAATCTCACAAAAGGGGGTGATATCTCATGATCTCCACTTCGCCTGGAGCTTTGTCTTCGACTAGCCTCTCGAAGTCCCAAAAATAGTCAAACACGACCGAGGTTCTCCAAAACTTGGTCGAGGGACAACAGAATTGTAATCATGTTTTGTAGGTTGGTGAGCCGAGTATTGATAATCTCATGGGCTTATGTGTTTATTAGGCCGGAGAGCCTATGTGTTATAGGCCAGGAGCCTCTTTTTGTATATGTAATTATGAAGAACATTAATAAATATTAAGCATCATTGCATGCAGACTGACCACAAAGAAAGAGTGATGGGGGACTAAGCTTCCACAAGGTGGGTAAGGGAAAGGGGGATGAAAGGTTGGAAAGAGGGGCTAATCTTAGGGGCTTAAGTCCTTGGGAATAATAATTTATTATTATTCCAAAAGTGGTGTGAATGGTATACTATTAACCTAAGTTCATGGAAAATGGAATGTGTACTTGATGGATTGCATGCATCTTCATAGGCGACATGTGTCATCCCAGGCACATGAATTTTAACCCAATAATTAAGCCTTGATGGGGGTCTGTTCTCCATTCGGGCATCCACTGTCTATCATGTTGTCCATTTGTGTCTAATCTCTACATACCCTCACGCAACTCTGAAACCATAAAACTATAATGTTTTCCTGAGAAGCTGACGTATCTGTCATCTGAATCGTTTGAGTCTATGTTCGACCTCTACGTTGATTCCTTGTCACGCACCCTAAAACTAGTGGCAAAACCGTGGATTGAGTTGTGTCACCTATGTATCTTGTGAGCCTAGCCTATCCACCCTTGCATAGCTAAGTCCATACTTGAACTATCTTTGGGTTGTTGCCTTCTTTTTTTCCTGAGTGGAATTGTGTTTTTGTTATCCTCACCTTGTAGGAATTGGGTTGAAACTGGTTGAAGAAGTGGGTTGTCAGGCCCGTGTTTGAAGGGGAAAGTTGTCAGGCCTATGAGAATCTCTCTCTAGGTGAGAGAGTCTACTAGGAAGTGGTTTTCTCCTAGAGAGAGTCCAGTACCACCTACGGAGTTCTGATAATTCATGATCCTGCTTGTTGTCGAGACCCAGAGAGGGAGGTGAAGCACCGATGGACTGTGCTTGTAAAGGTGTATACTCTTGGGTGGAACAAGCATATGGTGAATAAGATTCCTTAAGTAGTGGGCATAAGAAGGCTTCTGGAGAGAATCCTTCTGGTTGCTCTGTGCATTTTTATTGTAACCTCAGCATAGTCTAGGATTCCCTTGCCCGGGGTGGAGCTTAGTCCCAGCTCGGGGGTGACCCACCATTGAGCATGATGAGCAGTGTGGTATAAGGTTGGGGGGTTCGTGGAAGGTCTACACGTAGTTGGTGGAGTTACTACAGTTTCAAAGATAAGTATCATTATGTGTTTAATTTCAATTAAAATGCATGTCTGTGATGCTTCTAATATTATCATGTATTTCATTGCAAGTGGAATTATTGTTAATTCTAATTAATTATGTATGTTATCAGTAATTATGTGTTTACTCTATGTTAAGTAATTTAACTTCATTTAAATGCATACTTTATAAGTGCTATTTCGCGTAGTAGCGTTGCCCGATAGTGGGGTTGATGGTCGGGGACGTTAAAAATGATCTGAATCAATTACTTGTTTTCTCCTTCTTCTTACACTCTACTTAAATACAATTTATAATTCAGATTCATTGCCTCATTTAGCCTTTATCCTCTAGAGAGTTGTATCACCAATCATTGTTTTCATTCACTTTCATAATTTTGACTCCATAGCCCTAAGTGTCCCTCCCCTTCCTTGCCAACAAATTTATAAAAACCCCCAAAACAAACTAAATCTAGCCATCGATTGCCAAAGAAACATCAAGTGAAATGAGAGAGCCCTCTCTGAGATGTGTAGGCTAGTACCCATCTCTAAAGTTGGTTGACACAATTACCTATGTCTTTGTTTTATCAGTCAAACAAATTTACAAAGTGCTAACATTCTGGCGTTGTTGCTTGGGAATGAAAGTGAAATCTTCCCTAGGAAAAGAATGAATTAAAGCTTTAGATTTGATTCCTGAGGGTGACAATGAATCAAACACCTTATTGGATGAGATTATTTTTTTCCCTGGAGACTCCATTACCAAGAGACCAGTTGCACCAAGCAATTTGAGATAGAAATCCTATCTCCCAAGAGAATTCAGACTAAAAGAAACCTAGACCCAAAAGTTGCAATCCCTGTGTTTGATCCTGAAAAGATTGTACACAAAAGAAAAGAAAGGGAAATAAGACCAATTTTGTGTTTAGATAGATATCTATCCTTTCCCAAAGATGGAGTAAAAAGCATTGAAGATCTTGAGTTTGATGTAAAATTTGAGCAAACTATGTTCAAAACTAAATATGAATCTTGTTTGAACGAGGTCATATTGACGAAAAGAGATTCCAAGATTTGATTTTAGCTGCATCTGTGAAGCCTATAGTGATTCATACTCAGAACCAATAGCCACTCTGGCCCCTCATAGCAACCATGACATCTATATTTTCTCCTCATGTACTTCCTACTCAGTTACATGATTTACCTCGGGAGTATAATCTAAGGATCAAACAATATGATGTTGAAGGTAGTGTGTTAGCCCAGAAACATCTAGATCGGTTCAATGATTTTATAGACATGGAAGAATTAGATTTTGAATATGAAAAAATGAGGTTGTCTACACAAAGTCTTGCAGGAGAAGTGAGGAAGTGGTTTAGAGCTCTTCCAGCAGCTAGTATCATAAATGTTGAGGCCTTTGAAACCAGTTTTCTTGCAAAATGGGGCGACAAGAAAAACCTCTTTCAGTTGTTGACTTGGTATAATAACATGAGGAGTTCACCTAATGAAACATTGCAGGAGTTTTCATCCAGATTTGTAAAGGTCTATAATCTGATTCCTACTGAGGTAAAATCCCCCCTAAAGATTCTCAACTCAGATATGTTGATTCCTTTGAAAGTGATTTTGCTTTATTGTTGAGGTAAAGAAGATATACCTCATTGGATGACATAATGAATGATGCAATAGAAGTGGAAGTGAACCTGATGGCCTCAGGGAAGATCAAAGTTGACCTTGACAAGGACATGAAAAAAGTTCAAGATAAGGCACAACCTTTGACCTCACAAACATCAGAAGAAAGGTTCGAAATGATGATGAAAACTATGGAAAAAATGATGGAAATAATGGCTTTAGATAATAATCCTAACACTTGAGAAAAGGTTGATGGTCCACCCATAAATCAGAGAAGGAAAGAAATCCCACAAATCAGACAAAGATATTAGAGAAATCAAGGGGATCAGATAAATCAAGGAAATCAGGGGGATCAACAAATAAGACCTCTTTTTCAAAATAACTATGTAAACAAGAATTATGATGAAAACTTTGAATACAACATGCATTTTCTTTATGAAGATGAGACAGAGGTATTCTTGACTAAAGAGGAACATGACCAGTTCATGGATGCTAATGAAATTTTCGTGTAGGTAAATGATGACAGGTTGTAAGTAGAAGCAGAATATTACCAAACAGGGTTGCAGAACGCCATCATGCAATTCCAAAGATAATATAATCTTCAAAATCAGAAAGTGTCTGCCAACCCGCTCAAAGGGAAACCCCACCAAAGAAGCTCAGAGTAACATACCCTCTTCAAGTCAGCCCAAAAAAGACCTTTCTACAAAAGATTTTGTGGACAAAGAAAAGAAAAAGGAGGAATCCCATAAAAAGGTACCTGAAACAAGAAAGGAGACAGTCACCAAAGAGGTAGAGAAAACCTCATACTCCTTTAATTTTGAAAGTGAGATAGCCAAGATTAAAATTTATGTACCATTTAATGAATTGATCAAATATAGTGAATATAGAAATCAGATCATCAAGATTCTTAAGATAGAACAAACTGCTAACACTTTGAACATACAAGATGATGACTCAGCCATCTTATTTGGCCCATGTGTAGAGGAAAATAGTGATGTTGAAGAAGTCCCCCCTTTCTATGTTAGTCTAAAAATACATGATATGACTCTGCACAATGTCATGTTGGATTCAGGAGTGTCCAAAAACCTGATTCCTAAGGTAGTCATGGACTAATTGGGTCTGGATATCACAAGGCCTTACAAATACCTATTCTCTTTTGATTCAAGGAAGGTGAAATGCCTAGGTCTTATCAAATATCTGGTGGTGTCTTTAGCTCAAATTCCAGCAAAGAATATGGTCATGGATGTAGTATCTGTTGATATTCCTCCCAAGTTTGTCATTTTGTTATCCAAGTCATGGGTTGAAAAATTGAAGGGAACTCTCTAGATGGATATGTCATATGCCACCATCCCTATCTTTGGTCAAGATAGAAGGTTGTACAAGGAGGTTTTGCCTAAATATATGGTCAGCAAGAAGTCATAGTCGATTAATCATCCAATATACTCTGTGGAAACTGATTTGGGGTATTCTATTTTCTTCAATGATTTGTGTTTTGAAGAGAAAGAGCCAGTAATTGATATGGCTGACAAAGATAGATCCGATCAACAGATTCAGAGGTTTTCAAAGTAGCAGGACAATGCAGAAAATGAGATGTGGATCAAGATCTTTGATGGAGCTATCAGCAAAGAGGAGGCAGGAGTTGGTGTGTGGATTAACCCCCCCCAGATTGGCTACAAAATTGTGCTCTTATAAGCTATCTTTTGATTGCACAAACAATATGGATGAATATGAAGCATTGGTATTAGGATTGAAAATGTTAAAAGAAATGGGTGCTAAGAAGATAATTGTTCATCGAGATTCTAAGTTGATCATAAATTAGGTGAAGGGAATATATCAAGCCAAACACCCCAGATTAAGAGCATACAGGAATACAGTGCTTGACCTGCTTGAAGAATTTTCAGAATATAGCCTCTCAACGATTCCAAGGGGTCAGAATCATATTATGATGCCCTTGCCACTTCATCTTCAGTTTTTAACATTCCAATCTTTCCTAGCAGGGGATATGAGGTTGAAATCAAGAACAGACCAACAGTGCCTGATAATATTAAGTACTGGCAGGTTTTTGAAGATGATAAACAAATAGAAAGTTTCCTCAAACTGGAAAAGGGATTTGAAAATTTGAACATTGATGAAGAATACTATGATGAAGAGGTGGATGCAACTGCTTTCACAAAGGATGGATACTTTGATAATCATATTGTAGGTAGAGATATAGTTCAGCTGAAGAGTAACATCGTTCCCAAGGGCTCGGTCCCATTGGAGAAACTCTTTGATTTTAACGATGTGGCGAGAAGTCCAAAAATTATATTAAATGAAGGGGATGTTGAGGATTGCAATATTGGGACTTGAGAGGATCTCAAGATCATTAAATTGTCTAGAACACTGAACCCTGAAGTCAAGGAGAGATATATAAATTTAATGAGATCATTCCTTGATGTTTTTTCCTGGAGCTATGAAGATTTGAAATTTTATGACACCAGTATAATTCATCATGTGATCCCAATCAAAGAAGATCACAAACCTTTCAAATAGAAATTAAGAATGATAAACCCTTTTTTTTTGCCCTTGATTGAGAAAGCAATAAAGAAGCTATTTGAAGCCAAGATCATAGTATCCCTAAGGTTTTCTAAATGGGTGGAAAATCTGGTGCCAGTCAGAAAAAAGAGTGGATAAATCAGGTTGTGTGTGGATTTCAGAAATCTAAATAGGGTGTCTCTAAAGGACAATTACCCACTTCCCAATATGGATCACATTCTATATAAAGTGGTAGGTTCTCAAAAAATGTTAATGTTGGATGGTTTATCTAGATACAATCAGATTTTGCTGCATCCTGATGATCAGGAAATGACTACATTCACAACACCATGGGCTACATTCATGTATTCCAAGATGCCTTCTGGGATCATAAATGCAGGGGAAACATTTCAAAGAGCTATGGACATAGATTTTTCTGATGAGAAATAGAAATTCATTGTTATCTAACTATATGATATCATTGTGTATTCTATTTCAGATGAAGAACACCTCAAGCATCTAAGAAGGGAATTTCAGAAGTGTAGAAAGTTTGGTATCTCGTTGAACCCCAAGAAGTCAAATTTCACCATGGAAGAAGGAAAGTTGTTGGGCCACATTATTTCAAAGGAAGGGATAAAGATAGACCCCAGCAGAGTTGAGGGAATATTAAAAATTGGCATACCCAAAAGTAAAAAAGAGATGCAATCTTTTCTCTGAAAGGTGAATTTTCTGAGAAGGTTTATCCCTAACCTAGATGAAATCATAAAGTATATTACTAGCATGCTCAAGAAAGGAAATGAAATAAAGTGGACCCCTGAAGCCAGAAAATACTTCAAAGACATTAAGGTGGCATTGTCCAAGGCTCCAGTATTGTTGAGTCCTAATTTTGAAAAGGACTTCATATTGTTCTCCTTTGCTTCAGAGCACACAATTGTTGGTGTTTTACTATAGAAGGATGAGAAAATTTTTGAGAATCCCATAGCATATTACAATAGGACATTGAGGGATGCCCCCTTGAAGTATGATATCATGGAGAAGCAAGCATATGCACTAGTCAAGGCCTTGAAAGAGTTCATAGTTTACATCTTGCATTCCCATACTACAGATTGTGTTCCCAGTAGTTCTGTGAAAGACATCTTAACCCAGCCTGATCCGGAAGGAAAAAGGGGTAAATGGATAGTTGTACCGTTAGAATATGACCTTGATATCAAACCTACAAAGTTGATCAAGGGACAAGGGCTTGCAAAGCTGATGGAACGGACCAATTCTGAACTCTTAGGAATAAATTTCATTCTTGACTTTTCAATAGGTGCAGAGGAGGAGAAATCTCCTCAAATATCCCAAAAATTCCTTGACTCCCCATGGTATGCAGATATCATTTACATGTTGATAAATTTGCAGGCTCCTCTTGAATTGAGTAAAATGAAGGCCAAATTGTTAAATCTTAAAGAAGTGAAGTTTTGTATAGTAAATCAATCTCTATATTGGAAGGATCCGGGGGGGGATTGTTGAGTTGTTTGTTGGAAGAAGAATTAGAGAAGACCATCAGAGAATTCCATAAGGGTGACTATGGAGGGCATCATTATTGGAAAACAATTGTGCACAATATTTTGAGGGTTGGTTTCTATTGGCCTAGAATTTTTTCGAATGTCTATAAAGAAGTTTCAAGATGTCATGAATGCCAGATTTTTTATGGGAACAGAAAATCGCAACCTCTTCCTTTGAAACCCATCTTTGTTGAAGAACCTTTTAGATAGTGGGGTCTTGATTTTATAGGATAAATACATCCACAGTCCTCAGCTTAGCACAAATGGATTCTGAAAGCAATAGATTACTTCACTAAGTGGATTGAGTCATTTCCCACCAGGTAGGCAACAAATGTTTTTATCATCCGGTTTTTGGAAGACAATATTTTGTCTAGGTTCGAATGTCCAATCAAAATCATCATAGACAATGCAACAGCATTTAAGTCCAAAAAGATGGAGAAATTTTGCAGTGACTACAACATAACTCTTGGTCACTCCACTTCTTATTACCCTCAAGTAAGTGGGTTCCTCGAGTCATCAAACAAGAATTTGACCAGAATTATAAAAAGGTTGTTGCATGATAACAAAAAGGCTTGGCACAAAAATCTCATCCATGCACTATGGGCTGATAGAATCACTCCAAAAAAAATCCACTTCACCTTTTCAGATTTTTTATGGAACAGAGGAAATATTTCCTACTACATTGAGGTTTCCAGTGATGAGGTTGTTACAGGAACAAGATGCTAATACAGATGCCACTCGAAGAAGAAAATATGAACTAATCAGTGTACAATAAACAAGAGAAAAGGCTTTCAATAATGCTCAGTTGCACCAAGACAAGATCAAAAAATATTTTGACAGACATACCAAAGAATATAATTTCAAAGTGGGAGACTTGGTATTGAGATGGGATGCCAGAAATGAAGATAAGGGAAAGCATGGGAAATTTTACCATCTATGGCTGGGACCATTCAAAATTGTAGCATACCATGGAAACAATTCTTATCTGATACAAGAAAGTAATGGAGACATCGTTGGAGGAGGGCCTATGAATGGCAGGTTCCTCAAACATTACATCATTTAAAACAATCATCACCTCTTCCATTCATTGTACATAATCATTTTCATTTTTTGCATGAGAAAATTGAAATAAAAGAAGCATAGTTGAAAACTGAGGTGAAGGCCCTGAGTTATGCTGGGTAGATTTTGAATTGTTGAATAAAGGTTGATAGATTCAGATTGCAGAAATAAATCATAGCCCAATGGGTAGGCACTTGATCTACCATTCTTTGCTACCTCGTAGGGAGGATAGCATACCCAATTGGAGCCCATGTTATCACTATAACATTTTTTATATGGAATTCAAGTTTCAAGAATTAGCGAGAGGCTAAACTGGTGTAGAGGCACAATAAACTATAGGACAAGGCCATATATAGCGGAAAGAGGCTAAGTCTAGTGGAAGTGTGGAGTTGATGGGACCCGATGGGCTGCAGATTGCAGGCGTTGTAGATCAACAGTGAGGGATCATTTCGGGTGGATAACTAGCGCAGAGGTTAATTTTTGAAAGCAGGTCGAAAAGAAAAATGTGGTTTTGGCTTGGGACCACATGGAGCCACTCGATGCATTTTGGGGTGATAAGAATTCTATCCCAAATCACTTGGCCTCATCCCCTAAATCGGGTGTATATAAAGGGGTGGACCCTTATCATTATTTTATGTTTTTTCAAATCATTGGAACGTTGGAAGTTGGCAAGACCACTCCATTCGAACTGAAGCTCAATGGTACACCAAAATCATGTGTCTTCCACTCATTTGTAGGTATTTTTCATCACTGCCATGGACCCTATCATTTTTTCTGTAGTAGAGCAAGATCCCCCGCCAAACGAGGAAGCCCTAATGGACAGAGATTTTGATGTGTTCGATACCGAAATAACCATCTCGCCCATCTCTGTATCCAGAGCCAATTTGCTAGATAATGTAGGAAAATATATACCCTTTCTTGAAGCAGTCCAGGCCTTTATAGTCCCTTTTTTCATTGAGGTCTCATTCCCTTTCCCATAATTCATAGGTTGGTGCGCAGAGCAATACTCACAGGAAGAGAAGATCATTTTAAATAAATTAGGATCTGATGACCGTTGTAGAGTAGATAGCCTGTCAATTTGATACACCCTAGGCATACCATAGTCCCCCTCCACAGTGTCTAAACACTTTGAGGAAGAAAATTTGATTACATTTTACAAGGAATGTCCCCCTGAGGTCAAAAACCTATTTTTTCCAAACAATTGTCAAACTCGAGCATATTTCTGAGAGTTTTTTTGTGCCAATGAATGTAAATATCATGGTTATTGAATTCCAATGGGAATGTTCCATACTCAGTCAGATTTTAGGTTTAGATAATGACAAATATGTATTTGAGGTCATCTTAGGTTTTTTGTTAACATTTTTCCAGTCAAACTCCAGACAGTTAGTCCCCATCAGCTTTGAAGGATTCATAGCTGATAATGTACACAAACAACTATTGAATTTCCAGTCACTAAGGCACTTCACATATTACACATACTTGTTGAAGATGTTCCTGGAGACAAACAAGAAAGAGTTCCCTAAATAAGCATTCATCTCAACTGAATGGGAAAGAATCACAATGTTAATTTTTATCAACAAGATCATGTCCAGAGTTTATAGCCTAATCTTCAACACCAACCTACCAAGAGTCCTGGAGGACATGGAAATTTATTTGCATCTAAATCCATAAAACAAAGTGAGAGATTATGTGTTATTCATGCATTCTATAGTAATTTGGGTATATGGTTGTTAAGAGGACCCTTACCTTCTACCTATTTTTCTGACACCTAGAGACTTTTCCCTGGATTTCATCAGGCAAATAATCATCTTAGAGATAGAACATTTTCTGAAACTGCACAAAGCATCCAACCTCAAATTTCCTTTCATCGTAGGACCCTTTGTTGTAAAGACCAGATCCTTCTTATCGTAGATCCATCCCAAACTCAAGGAGTTTGGATTTGTACAGCTACAAGGGAGAAGATATGATCCACATCAGGTCATATCTAAAAGAAGATTGATGAACAAAAAGGCCCCCTATGAACATGAGTATGTTGAAGGTTTTGACAAATTGGAAAAATTAGAAACCAGTGCTGATATGGCAGCCATCTTGCATCCTACTCAAACACAACAAGTGGGGCCAACCCCATAGCAGACTCCTAAGAATCTGATACTCAAAGTTCTCAAATCAAGTGTCTACACCAAGAGAAGTAGTTCAGAGGCCCTAGACACCAGTAGTCAGCAGAATGCTCCCAAGAAAATGAAAATCATACAATCCCCATAGATATTGGATCTGAAGGAAGAAGAGCCTAAAGAGAAAGTAAGTATGGATATGGTGGAGAGTGGCATCATAAATGAAGAAGTGGGTAAAATAATCTTGCCCCAAAGTGAAAGCAACTCAAGATCTTTCAGTAGCAAAAAACACATTTTTGATCAAGCACCTAAAATAGTATATCAATCTAAAGAATATTTGGCAAGGAAATATGTTGAGAAAGGAGAATTGGCCATGAGTGAAATAAGAGAGTTGATCCCTGAAGTAGAAAATATTTCTCATCACAAGTCTTCTTTGTTCACATTCAGGGAGGTATAGAAGAGGACACTCACCATAGCAATTTCATATGAGGATAAAGTGTCTGAGGTTAAGCTGCATTATGACAACATCAGTGCCCCAGGCAAGGTGAAATTCCACAAAAACACCAGTGACATGTTGTATTCATATTACTTGGGTCTAAGCTTGAAGAATTCAAGGCTGACAACTCATGCAGTTAAGTTGGAGGGACAGTTGAGAAAAGAGAAAGAATCCATCGGAGCTAGGCAGACTTGAGTCAAGAGATTAGAATCTGAAGGCCCTCAAGGAGTGAAATCCTCCTTACAAGAGAAGGACAAGTTGATTCAAATCTTGAAGAAAAAAATAAAAATGTCTGCCACAAAGCATCCACAAACAACAGAACTGGTTTCTCTAGAACAAGAGAAGGAGGCATTTCGACAAGAAGCATTAAACTACAAGGCCAAGGTATTGCAGCTAGAGAAAGAAAAGGTGAATTGGTCACAAGGACATACAAAAGTATCAAACATGGATCTAGTTGTACCTTGTATTGCAGAAACTAGGCTATTTCACAGGTTAGCCTGAAGGCAAGAGAAATCAAAATCCTTAAGGGAGATATAGAAAAGTTGCAGCAAGAAATGAAAATAAAGGATAAGAATATGGCTCAGTTCCAAAAGGAGAATCAATATTTGCAGGAAAGAGTAAACAAGTTGAAGACAAATTTGAAAGGAAAAGGATTGTTGCAGGGATCCAAACACGTCATCTAGGATTCTATCACTGCGGAAGCTTCCAAGTTCAGGGTGTATTTAAATTTCATAAATGAAAAAGATAGCATGGCCATCACATCCAAAAGCAGGTGCACTGTTGTGAATGAGACATTGGTGAAGAAACCCTTAGAGTGGGCTCAAAATGCTATAAATCTACTAAATTTCATCCCCACTGTTAAACTTCAGACCATTGGGGTCAAAGACAAGACTACATTGATCATTTGGGCCAGGAGGGTCATTATCAATCATAACCTGCTTAAACCAGTCCAAACCAAGGCCATACAGATGGAGAAGAGCATACAAGAATTCAAATATATGTTTGAAGAGATGTTCATTAAAGGCCTCCCACCATTTTGGGATGGCAAAGGAAAATTGTATGATCAGGAGGAATACAAATCTCACCTCGCCCAATGCAGAATGAATCACTCCAAGTTTGAAAGCCTAGAGGAAAACTTAAACGGAACAAACCTGGTGAAGTATTTGACCACTGATTTTGAGATCTTGAATCAGTTCAAGACAGTGAAGATAGGGCTGCCAACCATGAATTATTCCTCTTGCATTGACTTGGAGATACTAATCAAGGAAATGATGTACTACGAGATCCCATCTGACTTGCAGTGGAAGGAGATAGTGCGGTTGGGCAAGACAAAGTGCAATTTTCTAGGAACCAGTAAATAATGCCCAGATGTCATTAGAATGACCGATTCGGCAGAGGACCAAAACAAGACAGGTGGTGAAGATAGAAGATGAAGGGTCAGAATAATCAGATGTTGGTTCATGAAACATTTTTGTTTGACCAATCATTGTAATCAGTTCCCATACCGAAACTGTCAAATGTAATTATTATAGTCAGTTTTAGAAGCTGAAACGTTTCATTTCAGATATTGTAATTGGTTTCTAATTGAAAGGAGCTTGAATTGTATAAATGCTAGAAGTTCTGAATGTATTAATGTTGGCAGAAGTGCAAGGGCAGCTTTTGGTTTTTTTCTGAACTCAATTGTAAATTTCTAGAGCTGAATTGAATACATATGCAGAAGCTTTTGAAGTCTCTATGAAAAGATTCTAAAGGTGGTGATATGAGTTTTGTTTCCCCTCCTTGTATGTATTTCCTGTGTTCTTTAATTTCATTTGCATTTTCTTCTATTTAAATTGGATAGTTAAAAGTTGATAATTCATCTTGTGATGCTCTTGGTTTAAGCAATTTAAACTGTGTAATTTTCTTCCTAACTATTTCATAATTCATTTCAGTAATGCTTTGATGTAATTACTTGTTTTCTCCTTCTTCTTACACTCTACTTAAATACAATTTATAACTTAGATTCATTGCCTCATTTAGCCTTTATCCTTTGGAGATTTCTATCAGCCAGTCATTGTTTTCATTCACTTTCAGAATTTTGACTCCATAACTCTAAGTGTCCATCCCCTTCCTTGCCAACAAATTTATAAAAAACCCCAAAACAAACTAAATCTAGCCATCGATTGCCAAAGAAACAACAAGTGACATGAGAGAGACATCTCTGAGATGTGCAGGCTATTACCCAGCTCTAAATTTGGTTGAAATATTCACCTCTGTCATTTGTTTATCAGTCAAACAAATTTACAAAGTGCTAACATTCTGGCATCGTTGCCTAGGAACGAAAGTGAAATCTTCAATGGGAAAATAACGACTTAAACCTTCAGATTTGATTCTTGAGGGTGACAGTGAATCAAACACCTTATTGGATGAGATTATTTTTTTCCATGGTGACTCCAGTACCAAGAGACCAGTTGCACCAAGCAGTTTGAGCTAGAAATCTTGACTCCCAAGAGAATTCAAACCAGGAGAAACCCAGACCCAGAATTTGCAATCCCTGTGTATGATCCTGAAAAGCTTGAACACAAAAGAAAAGAAATGGAAATAAGCCCAGTTTTTCATCTAGATAGATATATATCCTTTCCCAAAGATGGAGTAACAAGCATTGAAGATCTTGAGTTTGATGTAAAATTTGAGCAAACTATGTTTAGAACTAAATCTGAATTTTTTTTGAACGAGGTCATCTTTGATGAAAAGAGATTCCAAAATTTGATTTTATCTACATCTACGAAGACTATAGTGATTCATACTCAGAACCAACAGCCACTCCAACCCCTCACAGTAGCCATGGAAGCTATATTTTCTCCTCTTGTACTTCTTGCTTAGTTACATGATTTACCTCGAGAGTATAATCTAAGGATCAAACTGTATGATGTTGAAGGTAGTGTTTCAGCCCAGAAACATCTAGACCTGTTCAATGATTTTATAGACTTGGAAGAAGTAGATTTTGAAGATGAAAAAATGAGGTTGTTTGCACAAAGTCTTGCAGGAGAAGTGAGGAAGTGGTTCAGAGCTCTTCCATCAACTAGTATCATAAATTTTGAGGCTTTTGAAACCAATTTTATTGCAAAATGGGGTGACAAGAATAACCCCCTTTAGTTGTTGACTCGGTATAATAACATGAGGAGGTCACCTAATGAAACAATGCAAGAGTTTTCAGCCAGATTTGTAAAGGTCTATAATCTTATTCCTACTGAGATAAAAACCCCCGTAAAGCTGCTCAACTCAGATATGTTGGTTCTTTTGAAACTAATTTCACTTTATTGTTGAGGGAAAGAAAATATACCTCATTAGATGACATGATGAACGATGCAATAGAAGTGGAAGTGAACCTAATGGCCTCAGGGAAGATCAAATATGACTTTGATAGGGACATGAAAAAATTTCAAGATAAGGCACAGCCTTCGACCTCACAAACATCAGAAGAAAGGTTTGAAATGATAATGAAAACTATGGAAAGAATGGCTTTAGATAATAATCCTAACACCCAAGAACAAGCTTATGGTCCACCCATAAATCAGAGAAGGCAAGCAATCCCACAAATCAGACAAAGAGATCATAGAAATCAAGGGGATCAGAGAAATCAGGGAAATCAAGGGGATCAACAAATAAGACCTCCTTTTCAAAATAACTATGTAAACAAGAATTATGATGACAACTTTGAAGACAACATGCATTGTTGTGATGAATATGAGATAGAGATATTCTTGACTAAAGAAAAACATGGCCAGTTCATGGATGCTAATGAAATTTTCATGCAAGAAAATGATGACAGGTTGTCAGTAGAAGAACAATATTACCAAAAAGGGTTGCATAACGCCATCTTGCAATTCCAAAGACAATATAAACTTCAAAATTAGAAATTGCCTGCCAAACCCCCAAAGGGAAATCCTCCTAAGGGAAACCCCACCAAAGAAGCTTAGAGTAACATACCCTCTTCAAGTCAGCCCAAAAAATACTCTGCTGCAAAAGATGTTGTGGACAAAGGAAAGAAAAAGGAGGAATCCTAGAAAAAGGTACCTGAAACAAGAAAGGAAATAGTCACCAAAGAGGTAGATAAAACCTCATCCTCCTTTAATTTTGAAAGTGATATGGACAAGATTAAAATTTATGTACCATTTAATGAATTGATCAAGAATAGTGAATATATAAATCAGATCATCAAGATGCTTAAGATGGAACAAAATTATGACACTTTGAACATACAAGATGATCATTTGGCCATCTTATTTGGCCCACGTGTAGAGGAAAATAGTGATGTTGAAGAAGCCCCCCCTTTCTATGTTAGTCTGAAAATCCATGATATGACTCTGCACAATGTCATGTTAGATTCAAGAGCAACCCATAACCTGATGCCCAAGGTGGTCATGGACCAATTGGGTTTGGATATCACAAGGCCTTACATAGACCTGTTCTCTTTTGATTCAAAGAAGGTGAAATGCCTAGGTATTATCAAAGATCTGTTGGTGTCTTTAGCTCAAATTCTAGCAAACAATATGGTCATGGATGTAGTAGTTGTTGATATTCCTCCCAAGTTTTGCATGTTGTTATCCAGGTCATGGGATGCAAAATTGAAGGGAACTCTCTAGATGGACATGTCATACTCCACCATCCCTGTCTTTGGTCATGATAGAAGGTTGTATAGAGAGGTTTTGGTCAAATACATGGTCAGCAACAAGTCACAACTGAGTAATCATCCCATCTACTCAGTGGAAACTAAGTTGGGGTCTTCTATTTTCTTCAATGATATGTGTTTTGAAGAGAAAGATCCAGAAATTGATATGGCTGACAAAGATAGATCCAATCAACAGATTGAGAAGTTTTTAGAGCAGCGGGATAGTGCAAAAAATGAGATGTGGAGCATGATATTTGATTGATATGTCAGTAGAGAGGGGGCAGGAGATGGTGTGTGGATTAACCCCCCCATATTGTCTACAAAATTGTGCTCTTATAAGCTGGCTTTTGATTGCACAAACAATATGGATGAATATGAAGCATTGGTATTAGGATTGAAAGATTTAAAAGAAATGGGTGCTAAGAAGATAGTTGTTCATGGGGATTTTGAGTTGATCATAAATCAGGTGAAGGGAATATATCAAGACAAACACCCAAGATTAAGAGCATACAGGAATACAGTGCTTGACCTGCTTGAATAATTTTCAGAATATGACCTCTCAACAATTCCAAGGGGTCAGAATCATATTTTTGATGCCCTTTCCACTTCAGCTTCAATTTTTAAAATTCCAATCATTCCTAGCAAGGGATATGAGGTTTAGATCAAGCACAGACCAACAGTGTCTGATAATATTAAGTAATGGAAGGTTTTTGAAGATGATAAACAAATAGAAAGTTTCCTCAAACTGGAAAAGGGATTTGAAAATTTGAACATTGATGAAGAGGTGGATGCAGTTTCTTTCACAAAGGATGGCTACTTTGATAATCAGATTGTAGGTAGAGATATAGTTTAGCTAAAGAGTAACATCATTCCCAAGGGCCTAGTCCCATTGGAGAAACTCTTTGATAATAATGATGTGGCCAGAAGTCCAAAAATTACAGTAAATGAAAGGGATGTTGAAGATTGCAATATTGGGACTCACGAGGATACCAATATCATTAAACTATATATAACACTCAGCCTTGAAGTCAAGGAGAGATATATCAATTTAATGAAATAATTCCCTGATGTTTTTTTCTGGAGCTATGAATATCTGAAAGTTTATGACACTAGTATAATTTAGCATGTGATCCCAATCAAAGAAGATCAAAAACCTTTCAAATAGAAATTAAGAAGGATAAACACTTTGTTGTTTCCCTTGATTGAGAAAGCAATAAAGAAGCTATTTGAATCCAAGATCATTGTATCCCCAAGGTTTTCTAAATGGGTGGAAAATATGGTGC
This sequence comes from Picea abies, assembly GCA_900067695.1. Taxonomy (NCBI): domain Eukaryota; kingdom Viridiplantae; phylum Streptophyta; class Pinopsida; order Pinales; family Pinaceae; genus Picea; species Picea abies. Next base: position 23,834 of record CBVK0100020939.1, read on the forward strand.
TAGTCAGAAAAAGAATGGAGAAATTAGGTTGTGTGTGGATTTCAGAAATCTGAACAGGGTGTCTCTAAAGGAAAACTACCCACTACCCAAGATGGATCACATTCTATAGAAAGTGGTAGGTTCTCAAAAAATGTCAATGTTGGATGGTTTCTCTAGATACAATCAGATTTTGGTGCATCTTGATGATCATGAAAAGAATGCATTCACAACACCATGGGGTACATTTATGTATGCCAAGATGCCTTTTTGGATCATGAATGCAGGGGAAACATTTCAAAGAGCTATGGACATAGATTTTGTTGATGAGAAAGACAAATTCATTGTTATCTACCTAGACGATATCACTGTGTATTTTGTTTCGGATGAATAATACCTCAAGCATCTAAGAAGGGCATTTCAGAAGTGTAGAAAGTTCGGTATCTCGTTGAACCCCAAGAAGTAAAATTTCTCCATGGAAGAAGGAAAGTTGATGGGCCACAGTAAAATTTCTCGTTGAGGGGATCTTAAAAATTGGCATACCCAGAAGTAAAAAAGAGGTGAAATATTTCCTGGGAAAGGTGAATTTTCTGAGAAGGTTTATCCCTAAACTGGTTGAAATCATAAAGTATATCACTAGCATGATCAAAAAAGAAAATTAAATAAAGTGGACCCCTAAAGCCAGAAAATCCTTTGAAGACATTAAGGTGGCATTGACCAAGGCTCAAATACTGTCCAGTCTTAATTTTGAAAAGGACTTCATATTGTTCTCCTTTGCTTTAGAGCACACAATTGTTGGTGTTTTACTACATGAGGATGAGAAAAAAAATGAGAATCCCATAGCATATTACAACAGGACATTGAGGGATGCCCCCTCGAAGTATGATATCATGGAGACGCAGGCATATGCACTAGTCAAGGCCTTGAAAGAGTTCATAGTTTACATCTTGCATTCCCATACTACTTCTTACATGCCCAGCAATTCTGTGAAAGACATCTTAACCTATCTTGATCCTGAAGGAAAAAGGAGTAAATGGATAGTTGTGTTGTTAGAATATCACCTGTAGATCAAACCTACAAAATTTATCAAGGGACAGGGGATTGAAAATATGATGGCATGGACCAATTATGAACTCTTAGGAATAAATTTCATTGTTGACTTGTCAACAGGTGCAAAGGAGGAGAAAGCTCCTCAGATGTAACACACCCACTACGGCATAATAAATTTTTCACCTTTTCTTGAGGGACAGAATCCTCGATATCCTATGGGGATTAGTGTAGGATATCTCTTCCCTTTTACCACCTCCATGTGATCGTTGATTATGACCATAGGCCAAACAACTAGGTGCCTTTTCACATTTCGCGACTCTGCAAACCCTGAAATGTCGAAATGTTGAATAGGCTTTGATCAGAAACTAGCCCCCTGGGCTATGCTTTGGACCGTATGACCACTTCTCATAAGACCGCAGTCTTATTCCCTTTGGGACTGTTGTTGGGAAAAACACCCTACGAACTAGCAAACTAGGGTCATACTTGCATGCAGATTTGACCGAATAGAAACTACTTTTTTTACCTACATCCCAAGATTTAAATCCCTTTTTCTCAGTAAATGCATGGAAAAGGACCACCTACCTTATTACCGGCGTTCGATGTAGATCCTTCGTTCCGCTTTGATTACCTGCTTGCACTGCTCCTTCCACAGATGACCTGCACTCAAGACAAACAACAACTATGCATGCATGCTACTTCTATACTCAAGGGTTAGAAATCAAACATAAATCAATCAAACTATAAACAATTCATGATTTGGGAAAAGAAAATAATTATTTTTATTACGTAAAGTGAATCAACTTACAAAAGCTAAGACCGGCCACCATTCCTTGAACCTGATCCTAGGCTCCTCTTCTTTTGTCCTTCAACTGCTTTGCGTTAAATCCCCTTTGTCATGAGGAAAGGCTAAAGGGTTGGGACAATGGATTACGTAAATGGGTAGAGTTTCTTTGCTATATTTTTTCCTCTTCCAAATGGTACCCCTACCCCTTCTTTTATAGGCTAGAAGTAGCTAGGGTTTTGGACAAACCCTCAGCCATGCATGGTCGGGAGTTTCAATTAACTGACCCATAGCTTTTTGTTCCATTGGCAACTTTCCTTTTTTCATGCTTTGTTAGGTACACATGGGTTGTTGTGAGTCAGCCAGTGTGTACACGCGTGAAGTAATGGGTTAGGGAATGTGGGCCTTGACACAAGAGGATTTTCAAAGAGTTGTTCAACAGAGTTTTGGCAAAGAAGGGATATGAGTTGGCCTGATGTTAGGTAAGCATGTGTGGTGAAATTTAGGGTTATAACATATGCCCCCTAATGTGTGAGGTCAGAAGAGAATCAGATGGCTAAAATATATTACCAATATTTACTGATGTGCCGAACGATTGAGCCCAAGGATCAGGAACCAGGAGGTGTCATCTGCAAAATAAAAAATGTCTCACCAAGGCAGGCATACCCATGCTTGGGATAAAATAGAACCATGGATACCAATCAAATACACTGTAGATCCATGTCAAATAACTATAAAGAGTAGCCGCAAATAATACACAGTGGAGCTACATCTCGAAATCAGAAAGATATACATATAGAGTATCCATCTTCCAAAAGTTGATTCGGCCTGATGGATGGACTTCAAAGCTCGAGGAACAACTTCAAAATATTCTAAAACTTGGGTAGGAGTGTAATATGAGTGTACAACTGCACTACCCAGAGGTCTTCGACAGCTCGTCGGTCATGGACTTGATAATATTGATGATCAGACTAAAGGCTTCAGTGATTTCAAACAAGGACTTGATTGGATGTTCAGGATGGTCGGGTATGTAGACAAGAGACATATTGCAGAGGGGCCGACTCAGGCTTAGTGACAAACTTCCCTTGGAAAATAGCACGACAAGTGATGAGACTCAGGCAGCATATATGTTAATCATAAGTCTACGAAGCAGGAGGCAACACAAACTCTCCACATGTTTGGAAGAATAACCAAACGGTGGAGGACACAACTCTATATAGCGAGAAAATATTCTTAAGTTCGTACTACATCCCATAGTCTGATGAAAAAACAGACAGATGTGCTTTATCCAAGGGCGACTCATTATGCTGCCAATAAAGAAAATACTTTTCCCGTCCTCTTTTTGGGGTATATTTGATTTTTTTGTTCTTTTCAATAATTTTGGAAAAAGAATAAAGGAATATTACATTACAATGGAGGAACGAGTACTGCAAACATACAAGCTCAAGGCACAAGGACAAGACTGATGTTCATGAAATGATACTTGGGAAATATCCTCCGGCGGCCAAAGGTGTTAAGATGCAGAAGCAAACTGTCACAAGGTTGGTGGATAAGGTATGAAAATGCGGTTGATAGAACACACAATGGCAACGTCCTTCGATGTAAGTTTAACGAGCCCAGAGAAGGTAAACTGGGTGGTTTTTCATATTTAGAGAGTCTGAAAAAACATAAAAGGAGACTCCGTTGGGGTACCTTTTTTGAAGATAGTCTAGTCGGTTCAAAAAAGGGGTAAACTAGCACCGATTAGACGTCAATTCAAAACCATTTTAACGAGTGTGACAAGGACAAGATCACTCGGCCATTTTTTCACTTTTAAGGAGTCTGAAAAAAGCTTAACTATGGACTCCGTTAGGAATATTCTTCTGGACCAATTTAACGAGTGTGAAAGAATAAGGTCACTTGGTAATCTTTTCAATTTTAGGGAGTCTGAAAAGAGGTTAACTATGGACTCCATGGGGATTTCTTTTTCGTAAGTTTAGTCCCTCAGGCCCGAAAAAGGAATAAAATTTTACCTGAGAGTACTCTTCTAAAGAATGGAAATTCGATAGAGTATACCTTTGTTCGTACAGTTGACCGTTCGGACCGAAAAAAGGGGTAAACTACTGCCAGACAGACGTGACTTCAAATTTCAGTTTAACGAACGTGAAAGGCCACAAGATCGCTCGACAATCTTTTCATTTTTAGAGGGTCTGAAAAGGGATTAAAAGGAGACCCGTTATTTTTGGGAGTCCTGAGGGTGAGACAAAGAGCAAAAAAGAATCATGCAAATGAGGCTCAAAATCATATTCAGAAAAGACTACACGGACTCCCGAGCCTACAGTGTTTTTAGAAATGGCATGGACATGTTAATATTATGGTAGTTGCGAGAGGTATTTACCCCCACGTGTGAACCTGACGAGAATTGAAGACTCCGGGAAGCAATAGAAACCCTAATGAGTTGGCTAATAACCCTAGAAGCCTTGTCGTTTCAAGAAGAAAATTTATATTAGGCTATTAGCCTCCATGAGAAGAAGTCGGCCAGAATTAATAATAATATACTGAACAGAAACATACCCATAAGGAGAAGTCGACCCCAGCAAACTAGCAGGATTACTATAAATACAGGGCACCAGTTCTCATTTGATAGCATCTCTAGACTGCAGTTTTCCCAGTTGGTGCACAGGTTTGGAGGAGGTTTGCAGGTGTAGCTGCAGCAGCAACTAGTTTCAGTATTGGCTTGGATATCTCTTGGCTAGGGTTTGGAACATCTAATTAGTCTTTTGTGTTGCGTTATCCTTGGGGAGAGATGCATTTCTCTTTGTTTGGCTATCTAGCCTAGGGTTTGCTTCTGGAGGAATTCTCAGGTCAAGGTTAAGGTGCTCGGAGGGAGGCTTCAACCTATGGTTGGGTGACGAGAGCATTGTCAATGGTAAAACGAGCACACCATCTTCTATATTCTAACAGGTTATGGGCCCACACCCCTTCATTCAGCCTAAAATGCTGGAAAGAAACATAGTCGCTAGATATTGAGCTCGTTGAGGAACTGTTGCTAGGGTTACTAGTAGGAGAAGCTTCCAAAAGCACTGCAGCAAGGGTTACCAGTAGAAGCAGTTGCAAAATCCCTAAACCTCTTGTTGAGGCACCTTAAGTGACGAGTTTGACCTAATCTCCAGATATATCAATGCGCCCTAGCCTAGCGCATCTCCTGGTACTCTCAGAAGGCCAAGACGTGAAGTTTGAATTTCTGGTCAAATCTAGGGTTTGACCAAGTCAAGCAAGCCATGACGAATTCTATGAAGTATAAGAACAAGCTAGATGGATCCTCTAACTTCAGAGCATGGAAGACAAGGATTGACCTCATCCTTGCTAAATAATAAAGTGTTGGATATTGTGAAAGGAAAGATCGTGAAGCCAGAATTTAAAGAAGGAGAAGAGAAGGAACCGCAGAACGTTGCAGCTATGGAGAAGTTCAAAGACGTTGACATCAATTCCATGAGAATCATAGTGGATTCCATAAAGGACCACTTGATACCCTACATCTCCCATCTTGACTCATCGAAGAAGATGTACGATGCCCTAACGAATCTCTTCTCGATTATAAACATTAGACAAGTTATGAGTCTAAAGAATGAGCTCTGTGACATGAAGATGAATGATGACGACAACATAACATCCTACTTTGTAAGGATCTCCCAGCTAAGAGATAAACTACAAGCTATTGAAGAGATCACTTCAGAAAATGAATTGGTGAACATAGTACTTAATGGTCTTCCCAAGACATGGGATGCATTTTCCGCAAGCATGAACACAAGGAAGGAGTACCCAACATTTGAAGAACTTTGGACTTGTTGTGCTCAAGAAGAATCAAGGATCAATGCAAAATAGAAACCTCAAAAGAAGTACAATGATCAAGCCTTCACAGTAATATTCAAGAAATTCGGAAACAAAAGGAAGTTTGGTTCAAGGAGGAAGCCAAATCAAGAGAAAGACATTTCAGAAATACAATGCTTCAACTGTCAGAAGTACGGTCACTACAAGAATCAATGTCCCTAGCTAAAGAAAAGGAAGGAGAAACACGAAGCATCGATTGTTGAAGAAAAGGAACCTGCAAAGAAGACTAAGCAAGATGGAAGAGACTTCTTCTACTAAAAGGTAACAACACTCTTCTTATTTTCTTGTACATATCTTGCTTACATAGTCTTTGTACATATCTTGTATATCTATCTCTTGGAAGACAATGTGTTCCAAGAAGAACTATACCTATGGAAGAACAACAAGATAAGAATGAATATCATTAGATATCACACATGAAAGATGAAAATATATCATGTGAAAGTTACTACAATATAAGACCGAAATCAGAAAAGATTTGGAAAAAGCAAAGACAGAAAGAAGTCAATAATCGAGAGGAAACTAGAAAAAGAATTATGACATTCTGTCGAAGACAATAAGATGGAAGCATGGACTCTGTTAAACAAGAGAACCAATCATATATTGCAGAAGATAATAAGGATGCAGATGGAAGCGTGGACTCTATCATATATTGCAGAAGACAATAAGGATACAAATGAAAGCATGGACTCTATCAGACGGAGGGAGCCGATTATATGCACTCTTACATGAAGCAAGGATTAGGATGGAGATAATCCTATGATCCATTGAAAATGATGAAATACATATATCCATGGTAGCATCCATGAAAAGACAGTACATGTTCAACTCAACCGCAGAAGAAGACCTTTCGAAGAGAATCCTTAAAGTATTCCTGGTTGTCCATCCAGATCCGTGAACCGATGATGAAGGTAAGAATTGGAATCTCTAGGACATGGAATCTATAAGAAACTCCATGGACCCAAAAGTAAAAGAAAAACATGAAGAGGAACATAAGGATTCCAAGAAAGAAAGAAGAACCAAAACAACCAGTCATTCTATCACAAGATTACCAGCCTAATATGAACTCACTAAAAGCAATCAAGTAGAAGAACTGAAAGTCGTGATGAAGAACAGTGTATGGAAGACTTATGAATGAAATCATTGCGAGATCCAGAACCAGAGGTTCTCTCAGATGGAGGGAAAAGAATATGATGATTGATTGTTCCATTACACCAGACTTATCTCTATATAAGTCATTATATTATCCGCAACATCCATAAGTCAGAATTCTACATCAGATGAATGCAAAGAATGCTCTCCAGAATAAATTGAGTAAAGAGCGCATGTAGAGCAATATCAAGATTTTTAGGCATATCAGAAAGAGACTCCTATATACATATAAGAAGAAGACAACTTGGTGGAGAACCTCCAGTGCACAGCAGACATCAAGATGACTACTCAGAAGATCAGATCTCATGATGACAGAAGAAGTACCACATGGATATGTTCCAGTTCTCCAACTATGATATACTCTATTGTTCATATCTACATGAATCCTTCACAGTATTCCAGACTACAGTACAAGCATTACATTATCCATGATGAAGTCCAGAAAGGAGAAAGTGATTCTCCAATACATATCTCCGCAGATGAGTAGATAAGCATACATTTTGGTAAAGCCTATATTCAAGATGAAAGAACGTGCATACTCAAGCTAGAGCTCGTGGAAATAACTCTCTTATCTAGAATGGAAGACTCTCTAAACTAAAAGAAGGTACGCAAACATTTATTTTTGTGATTGAAATAAATCTCCATTTAGGAGGGAGAATTTATCTTTGTAATATTCTAGATTGGACAGATGCTTTCTTGTTCGGAAAGTACATTGAGATTTCTGACGGACAGTGGCTTCCCATTGTAGTTAACATGGGAGGTAGACTAATTGTTGATGTATAGACAATGACTTCCCATTATGGGGAGTGGTCTAGGATAGTCATTCTTCTTGGTAGTCACTCTATGTAGTGGTCAAGTAGAATGGTCTGCCTTGCCAGGCAGACATTCTTTCGAAGTTCACAGTTGTGAGCAGTTTCGAAGAATCGTCTGTTTTGGAGGTTGATGCAGGACAAACATTCCTCGAGGGCAGAATCATTCTTTCCAGGATACACTTTGTTTAGTGTCGGAGGAATGGCCCAGGGTGGGGAATGGTCCAGACAGTTACTCCTCGAGGGCAGACTCATTCTCTCCAGGCTACACTTTGTTTGGTGTTGGAGGAATGGCCCAGGGTGGGGAGTAGTCTAGGCTCAACAATGAAGGATAGTTATTCCTCGAGGGTAGACTCATTCTCTCCAGGTTACACTTTGTTTAGTGTCGGAAGAATGGCCCAGGGTGGGGAATACTCCAAGACAGTAATTCTTTAGGGTAGACTCATTCCCTCCAGGTTACACTTTGTTTAGTGTCAGAGGAATGGCCCAGGGTAAGGAATGGTCCAAGAATTTCTCGAGGGTAGACTCATTCTCTCCAAGTTACACTTTTTTTAGTGTCAAAAGAATGGCCCAGGGTGGGAAATGGTCCAGGTTCAGAAATCAGAAACAATCCTTCTTCCTTGGTTGAGAAGAATGGGGTAGATAGCCTATTATTGATATTCTATGTTGAGGGCAGACATTCTTTTAGACCTCACAGATGTGAGTGAAAGATTGGCCCAGATGATTATTATTGATGTTATATATTTAGGGAAGACATTCTTTTAGATCTCACAGATGTGAGTGAAAGATTGGCCCAGATGATCATTGTTGATATTCTATACTGAGGGAAGACACTCTTTCAGATCTCACAGATGTGAGTGAAATATTGGCCCACTTGATTCAGTTTTTATGATAACATTGTTTCTATGCAGATGAAGACTACTGTGGCGGCAGACATTCTTTCAGATCTCACAGACGTGAGTGAAATATTGGCCCAGATGATACATTTTTTATCATAACATTGTTTCTATGCAGAATGCTCTCAGATGTTTTTTATGAAGACTATATGACAATAGATGAGGACTACTGTGGTGAATGTGTTTCACTACTCGCAACTATACGTTGTTGATCAAGTACTTGTGTGTTACTTGATGTGGTAGTTAACCACTGAATTGTAGTTGTGTACTACTATGAATAGACACAGGTGTGTTCTATCCTTGTTCTAATTTCCTTGAAGACCATCAACAGATTATTGGAGATGATCATTTAGATGAATGATGAAAAGAGATTTTCCAGACGGAAAACAGTTCAGAGCTTTTACTCCTCTTGTATCACTCCATGGTGAGATTGACTTATCTAGCATCATATCTAACTACTCAGATGAAGTATGGTTTTGAGAGATGATGCAGCTGATGGTGATGGTGATGCTTATGATCTAATCATGAAATAGTCTAGATGACTATATTTATGCTACCGGGTAAATGGTATGTTTTGTGCTCAAGTCCATTACTTGTAAATACCTCTCTAGCTAGAAGGGAGTGTTAATATTATGGTAGCTGCAGGAGGTATTTACCCCCACGTGTGAACCTAACAAGAATAGAAGATTGTGGGAAGAAAGAGAAACCCTAATGAGTTGGCTAATAACCCTAGAAGCCTTGTTGGCTCAAGAAGAAAATTTATATTAGGCCATTAGCCTCCAAGAGAAGAAGTCGGCCAGAATTAATAATAATATACTGAACAGACACATACCCAGAATGACAAGTCGTCCCCAACAAACTGGCAGCATTACTATAAATACAAGGCACCAGTTCTCATTTGAAAGCATCTCTGGACTACAGTTTTCCTAGTTGGTGCGCAGGTTTGGAGGAGGGTTGCAGTTGCAGCTGCAGCAACAGCTAGTTTCAGTATTGGCTTGGATATCTCTTGGCTAGGTTTTGGAACATCTGATCAGTCTTTTGTGTTGCGCTATCCTTGGGGAGAGATGCACTTCTCTTTGTTTGGTTATCTAGCCTAGGGTTTGCTTCCGGAGGAATTCTCAAGTCAAAGTTAAGGTGCTCGGAGGGAGGCTTCGGCCTGTGGTTGGGTGAAGAGGGCATTGTCAATGGTAAAACGAGCACACCATCTTCTATATTCTAGCAGGACACCATAATGAAACTAGGACCTACCTAGGGCATCCATGTTCTGGTAAGCTCTATCGACAAGTTGTGACACTTCTAAAGAAAATGTGATGGTTTTGTGTCACAACCTGATGGGATCAATCCTGTAGCAGAGGAAAAAGACAACAAGGTGAAAAAGTCAGGGTGGTAACCTAACCTATATGCTCAAGTTGATATTTGAAATTTTTTATGGACCGTCAATATTTTCTCAAAACTCAAAAAAAATGTCCCAATACCTGATCAAATCCCTCCCATATAACTTCTGAATCACTCTAAATGGTTTTTGGTATAAACAAACCGATAAGGGAGGCCAAAAAAGTGACAAAAAGAGGCCAAAAGTCTATAAATAGAAGCTGGCAGCTCATTATCACCATTGTTGATTTGGAAATTGACTCTGGAGCCAAAAGACCCCCTTTGCCAAAAACAGTGATTCCGGGAGCTACAGTGGATGAAACGGACTTCTGCTTGGACCAAGTAAGTACAAACTCCCTTATCTAGCTATTCAATACTTCAATTTTGGTTTTTAGTTTTTTTTTTGGATGCACGTCGACCTTAAAAAGGTCAGCCCTAGGTACACGCGGGTTGTCTCTAGACAGGCCGTGTGTACATTTGGGCAGAGTAAATTCTACCCATGTGTACACGCTACTGTCACCTCTACAGCCCGCGTGTACCCCCCCTTTTGTAGTGAAAAGAAAACCAAAAGCAAGTACTGACCCTCCTTCACCTTGTTGTGTTGGCAGGATGTATGTCCAGTGGAGGGAAAGGGAGCATGAGGCAATCAGTGATTTGGTTGCAGCATATCTAAATGTCGTGGTCATGTTAATGCAATGTGGTTTACTAAAATTATTTCTATGTCCATTTATGCGCGCACAACCAAGGCTACTGAATGCCTTGATTGACTAGTGGCACCTTGATGCAGAGGCTTTTATGCTAGAGGGGAAATCACTGGTGCCCACCACCAAGGATATCTACTTTCTAACTAGCCTCTCAAGGAGAGGGGAACCAGTCAACTTTTGAACGTTTCCTGCAGGACTGAGCAAGATCTCGGAATTTATAGCCGAGCATTGTGAGGCTGGGACTGACTATGTGGGATCCCAAGTACCTATTAGTAAGATTACTAGCTTAGCACTGCAGACTATATTGTTACTGATTGGGTGGATTACTGGCTCAACAACCTTGCATCAGGCATCTCACGCACAGATGAATTGTGCCATCCAGTGCATGAATGCACAAATTTTTGACTAGAGTACCACACTGCTTGAGTGCATGAAGAGGCAATTGAGAGATTGCCGACAGTGGACAAAGAGGAACTTTGGGTTCGGGACCCTCTTGTGTTCATTCTTTTTTGAGAGAGTTCTGAGTTTTAGTCCTCGGGTTGTGGTATGAGGACATCAGGCCTCATTACCTGCAATGTGTAGATGGGTAGTATTACTGCCGCAACAAGGTGGTGGAAGGACCGTTGAGTCCTTCAACGATGATTTATTCACGTGGTTGTCACAACAGATCCTTGTGATTGAGGACTGTGAGATCGGAAGAGCG